>BMAV01020534.1:40811-69365 GCA_019973955.1 Trichonephila inaurata madagascariensis | reverse complement strand
CAAGGAATTAATTATAAACCGTACGAATTATTAAGATCAGTGTTAATACAAGCCCGTGAGGTAACTGGTAATTATCAAACTTGTAATTTTAATATATGACTTGTAATTTTAATAATTTTATATATGACAATTCCATGGGGTCACTGGCAATTATATTAAACTTGTTCTTAACTTAGTATTGTTAAATTAATAATAAAATATATTATATAGTACTGATACATTTATAAGTGTATTATATCAGTGTAAATGTGTATTTTATATTTTATTGCATCCAAAAGTATTTTGTTTGTTTACTTTCAGTAAATTAATACGTTTTTAAAAATAATCTTTTGTTTTCGACTTCTCAATAGGTTCGCGCCCCCCTCGTAGAGTTTTCACGACCCCCAATGGGGGCGCGCCCCACAGCTTGAGAAACGCTGCCTTAAACTATAATTTTAAAATGGAATTTGCAGAGATGTCGAAGGACAAGAACTATGCAATCTTAAACGAGAGCTCATTCTAGGTTCCTGGGTTTCCTAGAAAAGTTGCTGTAGCTCGTTTTAGACTCTTGACAAGGCATGCCTGTGTGAAATATCATCTCTACAAAATTGGTACCGATGACTCACACGACACTTTGTGACGGGTCTTTACGCGACTTTCTCCCTAATCCTCTTGGGGAATCTTTGGGCTAGTATTCGCGTTTTATATAATTCACAGCCATTCCTCTTAAGAAACCCTGATATGCAGATTAGTTAGAGTATATAAAGTCAGAGTTTGGGAATTGTAAAGGCAGAAGGAGCGGAGAATCTGTTGCAGCGTTACTAAGGTGAGATTTAAGTGACTTACGCAAATTAAGTTAAGAACGGAGTTTTGCCACTATACTAAATTAGCGGGTTAGGAATTTAAAGGCTAGGATTGATTAGGTTATATATATATAGATTGATCTATTTACTTGAGCTTGTTCACTCAGGGTTGATTGCTTTCTTTGTATCACTCCTAGATCTTTCTCTTGTGGTTTAACTTTATGGTTGATTAGTGTGCTTGAATAATAATAAATTGGAATTATTATGGATGTTTCTGGTCATGCTTTGTTTCCTCCGACATCTTTAGGTAAGCAGGACGGTGAGGGAGCGACTTTAGGGGAAGTTAAAGTTTAGGGGGACAACTTTATGTAACTCTGGTCAGCCTATGACCGTTAAACGTTTCGACGTGTTCCCTGCACTAAAAATCTTAATTCTATAGTCGAAAAATATTGGAGAGCATGGACACTAATGACATACGTGCTATTGTGTAGAGTGTGTGGCATTTGTAAAATAACTTTTCTTAAAGGAAACAATAAAAAAGCTGTAAATATTGAAAAATGAGTTGTGTGTGTATATATATGTATTATAGGAAAATTCAATAAGTTAAATACCATTACAATAATGATGTACAAAAGAAATTCAAAATTAAATTTTTAAAACGGTTATTTGACCACGCCTGAGGGAGGGAATATTAACGTCACACTGTTCAGCTACACGAGGGCTTTTGGCGACGGACCTCGTTATTTTGAACCATGGCTAAGTAACGAGGATGACACCTGAGCTAGCACCTCCCTCCCCTAACTACCACTCCACACCAAAGGGAGGACGTTTGAGCTCTCGACAGATTTAATGTGCATCGCTCCCCTACTCGGAGGGTCTTTAATGGTACTGGGCTCGAACTCGTGACATATCTGCCATGATCCGATACCTTGACCACTGGGCAACCGCGGCCATTTGACCCCGCTTGATAGGTTCAGTGTTAAGAAAATTGTGACAATTAAAAAACAAAACTTTAATATTTGTAATAAAATTAATATTTTTAAAACTTTCAGAATGATATTTTTATTGAAAAACATTCACCAAAGTATCCGATAGAGGAAACAACATTTGATTCAAAAAACACATCTCCTTTTATTATTTGCTAAAGGCGTTTGGTCATCAGCAGTTAGACCGGAAAATATTTTTACAGCATCCGAAAGCATGAAGTAAAGAGGGAATTATACGAACTCTGAAAACTATAGAATTAGATATGTGCCTCACGAATGAGATACATGATTTCGAGCTATGCCCAAATTTGTTAAATTTACCAACTGTGAAACAGAACCAAGTTCCAAATTAAACATTATGATAGAAAAGACAGCAATGCGCTACCTAGTGCAGACAAAATTATGAAAGTTTGAAAACGCGTTAAAGAGTTCCGCAATGGGACTTGTTGAAAGTACTTTAATGAAAGGATTATTAGCCTAAAGTTTCAGAGAAAGGAAAATGGATCTTGGGAAGCAATTTTGTTCCTTGGTATTGCTGCTGAGCGCTAGAGGAAATAAAATCAGCTTCATTTTCCAAGAAAGTCATTTAAATGACATCTCTATTCCTGTTATACGAACACATAAAATGAATAGTGCGAGAATGAAATTAGAGAGTTTTCGAACGTGAAGTCTGTGTGATATTTTGCTTAGAAAGATATTAAAAGTTCCAATGTCTCCCTGAGGCAGAAATAAATTTGATATGTTAATAAGCCTCAGAGAATATTTTATAGTAATTATTATACCAGGGAACGCGCGCGCGTCTTTTGCTAATGAAGACTTGAAGTATTCTATCAAATTAAACTATATTTCCAACAACAATATCTTATTATGATATATTGATTCATTATATTAATCGTACTGTCACCTGTATGGTGCTCAAAGCTACGACTAACGACGAGAGTACAACTAGCTGTTTGCTACGATGAATTTCGTGGGCCTTGATTTGATGTTACTGTACATCAGGTGGCATAAGTAACAACAATAACATTATTAATTTACGTCACACTCTAAAATAAACAAAGGGTTGTTGCGATGGACCTTGCAATTTTAAATTGTGATCAAATAACGAGTATCCCCTTCGGGACGAATGTCCCAAATATGAGCCAGCACAAAACACCGTCAGAGGCCGAATGACTCAAATGTGCGCAAGCGTGTTTCTCTATCCGTAGGCCTAACGACTCAACCCTGAGCCAGGCACTTGGAACGTTTTGTAAGCTCGGTTTTTTTGGCAATAGATGGCATTCTATGTCCATAAGATTTGAGATAGATGGAGATCTGACATTCTACTCAAAATGAGAAAAATATTTCTCACATACACGGGGTTTTTGTTTTATAAATATAAGGGAAAGGAAATGTTTTCACAAATTGAGTGCTTTATGACTGCTCTTGAAATGAACACGTAGTTTTTGTTTATAGTGAAGATGTAAGATTTATTTTCGCTAAAGCATTTGATTTGGGTGTGCAGTCTAGTTTTTAATGGATAATCAGATTTGGTAAACAAAATTTGTCCTTTATCTTCTTTTTTACAAGGTCGACTTTTACAAATGCTGACAGTAAAATGTTTTAAAACTTGTACTTAAACAGAGAGAGTGTATGAAGTAAATAAAGGAAACTAATACAAAATATATAAAGCATATACCGTTCTTATAACATACAAAAATATATTGAACAACGCGTTTATATTTCGGTATTTTATGGATTTAGGCTTAACTACACAAAACTCTCTGGCCTGTGAGTGACACTCGCGACGGAAACCACCGGCCCTGGAGGTACGCACGCGTTTGCATCCTGCGTCCCGAAAGGGGTATGGCACCAAAGTCTGCGTGCAACTCTCCAGATTTTTACACCACGCCAACGTGAGGACTTTGAGCCTCGACATATTTAACTTGCATCATTCCCTAGACGGATTTGATTTGATTTCAATCCTACGTCTCACTTTGAAGGAACGTAGACTTATTGGCTACGCGCGAACCACACAATTCTAAGCCACAATCGAGTGACGAGGATGACATCTGAGCTGGCACTCATCTAAACTTTTACACCACGCCAACACAGGACTTCCTGAACTTAACGTGAATCAGGCCCTCTACACAGCGGGTCTTCAATGGCTGTGGAGCTCGAACGCATGAAACACTGTATTCGTTGCTGGATAAATAGTTTTTAAATTTATAGATCATTATAAAGATATGATAACAAATAAATAATAGCTCCATCAAATTAATGTACTTTTTTAATTTATGCACAGCTTCACAATCTCATGTAGAAATGAAATTTTAATAAGCCCAATTAGAGTAAACTGAAAAAATACAAGTGCCTGAATTTTACTTTGCTTGTTGTTTTCTCGGTATTTACCATTTTTATTTTGGTGGATTTTGTCTTAATAATGATCTTAAGTGCTTATTCCACTGAGTTAACAATTTCCCAACGTAACGACAGGAAACTCTCAGAGTCAAATTTAATAATGTTTTTGAAGCCAAATATTGAAGCACAAAATAGTTGTGGACGCTGGTTTCCACAAAACAATTCTGTGTCAACAACAATTTTAATGTTTGCAAGTAAATTTTAAAGAGATAATAAAATGAGAATATTTTTCAATAAAAGTTTTCTTAAAATAAAATAAGATTTATTGGCATTTTCGTTTTAATAAGTTGAATTTTTTTACATTTCGTAAAATCCGGGGTGTAACACGCAACTCTACTATCAAGCTGCAATTTTTAACTTTGATGTATATTCGTCGTATCACGGGTAACTCCATTTTTCAATTCCTTCTTTTTGCTCTATCTCTCCATATATATATATATATATATATATATATATATATTGCTCAAATTTTCAATCATCAATAAAATACATTCTATTTGCCCATTCAAGTCCAAATACATATTTTAAACTTGTAGCGGAAGAAGACACTTGATGTTAATACAGTTTTTTCAAATATTAATTACATTTATTTTTTAATTTAAAATTTATTCTGCGTTATTTCTGTCGAAGTTACAATTGGCTGCAACAGATGGCGCCAGTACGTTTTTCTAACCAAGTAAAAATTGACTTTAAAAAAACATTATATATATATATATTTCTTGTTAAGAAGAAAGTTGAAATGTTCATGTGTAATTCTGTTGTGTTTTGAAGTCGTTTATTCGAGGTATTATCCTAAGCTTTTAAAAAAATATAATATACTTCTAAACTACAGGCCTTTTAAGTTCAAAAGGAATGCCATTTCCTTTAAATAAACAGTATTTTTATGTATGGAGAAGAATGATTCTTGTATGCCCATCTCTTTTTTATTTTTATACTCGGCGTATAACGCGCACCTGTAAATTTAGATCTTAATTTTTGTGTTAAAATTATGCATTACATGCCATATTTTACGGTATATAAATATCCCCATCCCCTCCATACGGCTGACTTTTAGTTTCGCACTTGAAGCCACGAATTGACAATTTCGAGCAGGAATTCGAGACTTTGACAAATCGTGTCCATCTTTTACTCTCATCATTGGAAGATTCGTAGTAGTGGATTTCTTATAACGTTAGCTCTAACTAATCTAATCGAGTACCTTCAAGTGTTTTCATTTAAAAAGTTGATACATTTTATAACTTTGACGGAGCCGGCACGGTATGGTTCTGTCGGCTGTTTGAGGGCTCATTGGCCGTGGGAAAGAACGCCACTAACTACGATGGTGAGGTCTTGGCCGTCTGTGAAGCTACAACGCAATTACTAGCGGCGGGCCTAGCTCCTGCAAAAGTTGTCTTTTTCATAGACTCCCAAACTGCAATTTTAGCCTTAAGGTATCCGACTACGTTTGGAACCGTGATTTTGCAAAAGCGTATAAATGGATAATATTTATGATATTTAGTGTCACTTAGATTAGAAAATGTATATAAAATTGTTTTAATAATAGTGTTACAATAAAAAAATTATTTAAGTACACTATTTTGACAAAAAATGAACATAGAATGACCCATTTTCAAAATATTCTTCTTGGGTGAAAAATGCTTCTATTACAATAATATTTTGCCTGTATGTAGCTCAGAACTCTGTACAGAGGCTCAACTAGAATTTTTGAAACATGTAATTCAGAAGTGGGCTTATCCATGTTTTACGACCACAGAGGTGAGACATTTTAAGGAAAAACGCCGATAATTATTTCAATGGGTTGTAACTTTGAAAATAATGTGAATTTTTCAAAACTCATAGTTGAGCCTCTGTACAGAGGTCTGAGCTTTATACAGGCAAAATACTATTATAATAGAAGCATTTTTCACAAAAGGGGAACATTTTGAAAAAGGTTATTCTAAGTTAATTGTTTGCAGAAATATTGTATTTAAATAAATTTTTTTGTCATAATGTCCTTAAAACAATTTTATACATATATTCTAATCTAAGTAACACTAAATATCATGAAAATTATCCATTTATGCGTTTTTTTAAAATCACGGTTCCGAACGTAGTCGGATACCTTAAGCAGTAATACACCAGCCGACTGCCTTAACACAATTCAATGCCGAACTAAAATCTCTTAAGGCTGGACTGTGACCTTACAGTGGCTCCCAAGTCATGTTAGGATTCCTGGCAATGACAGAGCCGACCAAAAAGCCAAGCAGGGAGCCGAGTCATACCACTCGGAAGTTCCCTTGACTCTCAAAAGAGCAAAAAGTATTCTTTCCTCATTCATTGACAAATATACTGCCATACCCAAAAGACCACAAGCCTTGGAACGCCATGGGAAACTTTGGCCACTGTGGGTCCAATCCCGAGGCACCTGAAGAGATCCAAGGCTAAGGCCTGCTTTCGCATAACCACCGGACGTGACGTTTTGGAAGTTACCTCCACTGGCTTGGCCTAGCGGCTAATGAGCCCTACCTACTTTGTGGTCATGACAAAATGGATGGCGAGCACCTTCTCCAATGCACTAAACTCGATGAATATCCGACTGACGACATTGTCAGTCGGTACTGGTAGGAGAGATCGGCGTCAAATGGTCAAGAAACCAAGCACCGGCGTTGGATAAAAAAAAATATAACTACATTATTATTCTTTGTAAGATGAAAAGTTGCCACTAATACACTATTCATGTTTCAATCTCATCATTTTGTTTCAAATTTTGTTCTTTTAATCTACAATGGATTTCAAGAAGTAAAGAAAAAGCTTTCATTACTGTGAAAATGAAACAAATTTAGAATTATCTAATGTTGCTCTCTTTTAATTTTGTAAGATTTTTACGAAAACCATTTTAATAAGAAATGATTACTGACTCTGTTTCAATGGGAAAAATATAACTTCATTAAATTTTTCTTTGAGAGAAACGTCTTGCGTTTCAATTTACTGTATCTTTCTCAACTTTACTTCGTTTTTGAATTCCCCCTAACAAAGAACAAAATAAAATCAATACAATTCCACATTTTGAAACAAAGATTATTTTGCTTTAAATAACTATAACAGGAAAATACAGGTGCTTGATATTTCTTCTTTCTCTGGAAGAGAATAGATATCTTCTAAAAAAGACACATATTGAGATATTGATTCTTATGTAACACTTTAGACCGAAGTTTTTAAAAGGGTTCCCTTTAGCCTTGAGCAGACTGGAGTACGGAGAAAACAACAGAGTATTGGAAAAATGTTACATTTAATCTCGACGTTACAAGGGCAGAAAAAAGATTAGAAAAGAAATACTAATCTAGAGAATTAGAAAAAAAATAAAACAGGTCATCAAAGAAATACTAGTCAAGGCAAAGTAAAGTAAATCAATAGAAGAAAAGGCATTCTTTATATAGAACAGAACAGAACATATTTTATGGCTGTTACATGAGATAAAAAGGTCAGCATGTATCGGAATAAACATAACACAATTGGGGCTCCAAACAATAATGAGTAGTACAACAGAAGTCTTGGTTTTTTTAGACGTTTAAAAATAGAAAAGGATAGAATTTTAAATTTAACTTTTAGCTTGTTATATATGCTCGAAAAATACAAAAAAATTCCATTATACTGAAAGGAATTTGTTTGTTGTATTTTATTAACTTGCGTGCTAGCACATAAAATTAATGTCACAGTGTATTCCTTTAGCATGATATTTTCACTTTAGATCCAAGTTAATTATTCTCCGAGAATAAAATTCTAAGACATTTTTATCAAGACGTATTTAACTGTATTACTTTGTTAAGGCTGTTTTCGGTAAAAGTACGAGAGCTTGAACTAAGCGCGAAGCACATTTTCAGTCAGAAAAATGCCTCAGTTTTTGCATGGAAATTTGCAATATTATAACTCATACCTCTTTTAACAATATAGTGTTTTTAAAAACTTCAAGATATTCAATGAATACTTTCGTTTTCGTGTTAATACATGAAGGCATAGCCCATTTAACATTACGGTATAGGATAAAAAACACAAAACACATTTTACACCAGAAAAAATGATTCAACTCGGTTAAAAATGGGAAGTATAAAAATGCTGCTCTCTAAAGGATAGAGAAGTCTGAATATCATATAAAATGTTCATTTCTTTTATATCTAAAACAATGTTCTAAATTTGGGTCCTATTCTTTAACATTAACTGAATTGATTGATTGATTAATTGAATATTAACGTCGGACTGTTCAGCAACTCGAAGGCTTTAAGCATTAACCGAAAACTGCCTTAATGTGACGCGAAAGAATATAATTTCACATAATATACAGTAATACCCCGAACTTACGCGATAGATGGGACTGAGTGAGAGAGTGAATATTAAACGTCGCACTGTTTAGCTACACGAGGGCTTTTGACGACGGACCTCGTCATTTTGAACCATGGTCAAGTGAGAGGACGACAACTGAGCTGGCAACCCCCTCTCCTAACTACCACACCAACGGGAGGAAGTTTGAGCTCTCGGCAGATTTAACGTGCATCGCTTTCCTACACTGAAAGTCTTGAGTGGTACTGGGTTCGAACTCATGACATGCCTACCAGGATCCGCGATACCTTGACCACTGAACTACCGCAGCCCCTAGGTGAGACTGAGAATTAACCGTGTAAGTCGGGGTATAATTTCGCATATAAATACACAGAAATTATTTTACGTGGGGCTGGAGACGAAAGAAAATATTATAATTTAGAAAAACAATTATGAAATCTTATGTAACACAAATACAAAATCGCAGATAAAAGTTATTTTGATGTAGGTTTCGTAAAATCTAACAAAGTAGTGCGAATGGCATAAAGATTTTTTATTCTCCCGCAAACTTTCCTTGTGGCATGCTAATATTTTTTTTTATTTCTTGTTTTGTTGGAAAAATACGCCCTTCGTTGGAATCTACATTTTCTAAAATTCATAACCGTTTTTCAATTAAGACTGAGGGACGTTAATTTTGTCTCTAGAGCTAAAAGTATAAACAATTTTGGATTAGATGTAATTATTTGAGGTTAAAACTAAATAATTCGATTTTTTTACACTTTATTTATAAAAGAATAAGGCTTCAAAAAAGGGTAAAGTGTTTAAAATATAATCATAATTTTAAAAATTATAAGCACATGAAAATAAGAAACATTTTTGTAAGAAATATTAATTAAGTTTTGCCTCGCAAACAATATTTTCCAAAATAGATGTAATTTATAGCAATAACTTAATTTAAAAAGTTAAATATATCCTAATTATACTGTAGCTTTTTTATATAAATAAAATAATGAATTATTTTTATTTTTTGAAAATATATTTTTAAATTTTTTTAAATTTCAATATTTTTTAAATATTTTGAAATACAAAATATATATAACACTAAAATTAGGCATAGCTTAAAGAGTATGTTACATTTTATAATTTTATAACGTTTTATATACATGAAAGGCTACTCTATTTTAGAAAATAGCAACGTAAAAATTACATAATATTTATTGCAAAAATGTTTCTTATTTTCATATGCTTATACTTTTTAAAATGATGACTATATTTTAAACATTTTACCCATTTTTGAAACCTCATTCCTTTATAAAAGTGTAAAAGAACCGAATTCTTTAACTTTAATTTCGAGGAATTAAATCTGATTTTTTTTTATTTTCAGTTCTCGAGACAAAATACCTCTGAGACACCTTTAAACTGAGATCTTCTGTGGCATTACCAACCGTCATTCAATCATCTGATTGAACTGGGCCTAAAGATTCAAGTTCTTCAATGTCTTGATCATGTATTTCTGTGATCTCGTCAATTGTTAGCTCTTGATTGTAGCACACACACACACACAATCCAGCAATTCTTGAACGTCATCACTATCCACTTCTAAATTTATTTGCCTAGCAAGATTGACAACTTCTACAATCAAATTAACCTATTTCATCAAGCTTTGGCACTGATTCTGCCTTAATTTCTGTGATGAAAAAGAAAAGGACGAATCGACGAGATTTGAAAATCGCGTAACTCCGAATTCGAGAAAGTCGGGGTAGTGTAAGTTGAAGTATTACTGTATTTTCGCTATTACTACTATTCCATTAAAGCACAACGATCTATCTGAAGCAAAAGAAATGTCTTTTTAAGGTTACCTTCACCAAATGTAAAAAACCTTAAGCAAACTCAACTCTATTTTTCTGAAGGGAAAATGTCACAGTTTTCATGAAAGCCCACTCCGCAATGTCGTAATTAATGCATCTGTGTATAGTGGTGCGTGATTTATGATTTGGTTGATTGATTGAATATTAACGTCGCACTGTTCAGCTACACGAGGGCTTTTGGCGACGGACCACGTAATTTTGAACCATGGGATTTATGATTTGGAAACACTCCGTAAATAAACAAGCATTCCCCTCAACATGTAAAGCTACTACTTAGTTGTTACGGTTGAACCGCAATACGGAACATATCTCATATCAGAAAAAAAGGAGTCAAATCAAATAGAAAAGTGAGTAATCTAATAAAATGTACTGTAGGACAGTTTAACAGTGTGTCAAAAAATAATCTCAATCCTCCCGCCCCCCCCCCCCCCCCCCCCCCCCCCGGGATAACATTACGATGAGGGCGCGAGCACGTCGAAAACAAAAGATTATTTAAAAATATTATTAATTTACAGAAAGGATGCAAAGCACAAAATATATTCTGACATAATAAAAAGTAGAATACACATTTACACTGATATAATATACCTATAAACGTATCAGTATTGCGCAGTTTATTTGATAATTTAACTATACTAAGTTAAAAGAAAAAGTTTAATAATTACCAGTGACTCCATAGGCTTGTCTTATATAAAATTATATACAAATCTTAATACTTTTCATAATCATTTGTACGGTTTATAATTACAGTCGCATTACAGCTTTTGCGTCAAACTACATTATTATTGAATTCAATACATTGTTATTGTATGCAGGGTTGGGTGATGAAAATTATGATTGAAAATTGAGTCGCAAATATTGGAAGATTGAGAAGCACTGCAATAATGGAACATTCTTCCATACAAAAAAGATATTCGTATTTTGCTTTCTATTCTTTAACATGATGCGAAAACAAACTTCTGTTGACGGTAATGAAAACTTGTTTCATTTACTCCACTTGCGTCTGCAGCGTACGTAAAGGAAATGAGTGTGACGAAAGGAGCGTCACAACAGAAGCCGTATTTTATCCACTTGGATGTTTGGGTTGGACGTTTCACTCATTTCCTCTAGTAAAAGGCTCCCGCCAGAATGGAACGAAACAGTCAAGCAGACAGCGTGCAAAAAGGATAACTCCAAAAAGTAAATAATCATTCTAGCTGCATGTACAAAAGTCGTTGATCAAAAAGTATCCAGAAATTTTCATAATAAAAACACTTTTGTACAATTATATATGCTTTATTATGGCTCTAAATATTCTATCAAATCAAAGGGTCTAATGTTTTAAACTTTATTTAAGATCTTCGTTAAGTTTCACTTTTTCCACCTTACAATTTAAAAAATAAAGAAACAAAAAGTATAATTAAATGCATGCAAATCATATAGAATTGTTGATAAACAATCAAAATGGTTATCAGCCGGCTCCCAATTACAAATTCTATCCGAGAGTAATTATTTTGTATTTCATTAAAATATCAATAGTGCCTATCGATACTGTCGGGCGCCTATCAATATTGGGCTTTTTTCCATTAGAACTATGCCGTCGATTTAATTACCAGTGCTAATTAAAGCTGTTGACAATTCATTCTTTAAAAATAATCCATAAAAATATTTCTAAGGCTATCATAAGTAATATTCTTTTTCATTAAGAAACATGTAGTATGTTTCCATGGAAACCTAGTGATCATGGTCACAACCTCGTGGCTGGCGTGTCAAGAGTTCCAACCCTAGTGCCACTGAGTGAGTGAATATTAACGTCGCACTGTTTAGCTACACGAGGGCTTTTGGCGACGGACCACGTCATTTTGAACCATGGTCAAGTGACGTGGACGACACCTGAGCTGGCACCCTCCTCTCCTAACTACCACTCCACACCAAAGGGAGGACGTTTGAGCTCTCGACAGATTTAACGTGCATCGCCCCCCCCCCCTACACAGAGGATTTTTAGTGATCCTGGGATTGAATTCGTGACAAGGCCAGCCACGATCCGATACCTTGACCACTTGGCTACAGCGGCCACCCTAGTGCCACTGAAGACTAGGGTGTTAAGGGGCTGATGCACATTAAATTTATGGAGGCGCAAAGTCCTCCCACTGGTTGAAAGCTCAGGTGCCATCTCCGTCACTGCACCGAGGTTCAAACTCACGAAGTTTGTCACCAAATCCCTCGTGCACCTCTATAGAGCAACTTTAGTATTCAACTCACTCAAAGTTGCTTACAGCAAAATAAAATATCTACTACTCGCTGTCTTTCTAATTTAATAACCTTTAATATTATTGCCCTTTTCCTTCAAATAGTCAAATACTTGCTAATGGCATTTTTTTTCTTTTAAATTAATCATTAAACAATTTCAGCATTATGTAATTTGACTAATCCTCTATAAGAATTCACTAATGATTGATATATTGCAATCAAGTATTCCCACTTCCAAAAATTTCAAACAACTTCTTTATATAAGCAGAATGGTCAATATTCCAACTGTCGATGGTCAAGAAGCTCTAGGATATTAATCGATACTACAGGCCGACAAAATATATCGAAATTATTAATATCTTTGATAATGTCACGAAACTTTTGACACACTCTTCCACTTATTGATTGAATGATTAATAGTATTACAGATATAGTGTCAAACTGTAGCTAATACCTAATGATAGATAAATGAATTATTAAAATATAGCCTCGCGTGGTTTGTGATATTAATTATCAATGCTTAAAGAACTTTATCACAGAAAACTATCCAAACATTTTTAATTCAGGGTACACGAATTCATTAATGCCGCTTATAATCCCATATTACAATTGAGTTTAATAATCCCATATTGAAATTGAATTCAATTACTGTAAAATTTGAAGTTATTTGTAATATACATTATCCACTCCGGTAATTTAAAGTATCTGAACACGTTCGGAGCACCTTTTTAAAAAATAGCATATTTAAATATTATAAATGCTTTTTTAGGAATCAGTACCAATAAATACTAATATTTAACTAAAAATATTATTAAAAAATTATCTAAACTTTACAAAAATCACGAGTGAAATTTTAGCAATATTTTTGAAAATCTTTAAAGCAATTAGAGAAAAAGTTATAAACTTTTATCAGTAAAAGTATTACTAAAACAAAGTAGAGATGCATTTATCTAGAGAATGTATTAAAATTTTAATGTTTTATTAAAATTTGAAAATTTTAGAGGTTATTGAGTAAACGTTATAAGAAATACGACATTCTTTACGGGACCATTATTTAAATAACAGCTCACAACTCAAAAAATATTCATTCAATAGGAAATATTTCAGTACATTCTTCAGAAAATAATATAAATATCATGTTCAAAAAATTTTATAGAAGAATACATTTGTATACATTTGCCAACCACTGTATATAACTGACCACTTGACGGAAACATCTGCACATGCACCCCAGCGTCTAAGGTCACGTAAACTGATAAGCACAGTATGCCTTGGCCCTCATGGGCTGTTGCACCACTGAGTTCAGTTCAGTACATGTATATATACACATCTATGTAAATAAAATGTACTCTATTAAACTTAGTTTTGTTAAATATATGTCATTTTTTTTTTTTTTTTTTTTTGGTAATACCCTTAAACACAAAATTCTTTTATTTCAGTCCCCCTCAGCTTCGTGTTAAACTATTTTTTTTTCACCGTTTATAAAAATACCTTGTTTAACAAAAAAATAAGCGAATGAGAAAATATAGTGAATTAAAAGGAAAATCAAGCAAGGAATATATTCTCGTCCCAAGCAAATTAATCAAAAAATACAGGATCGTTATAAAGGAGGACATTATTGAAAATAATTTGGACTACTCGAAAACTAGTAGACGGACCTTTAAAATATAGGTATATATATAAATAAATCATATTACACTCATATATTCAATACCAGCGCGGAGGAAAACTTAATGGTCTACGAAACGGTTCCGAGCATTAAATAACCGTAGAAAATAACTTACGCGTGTCGAAAAGAACTCATTTTTATAACATATGGTACTTTCTATCAGAGGCATATTCTCTAAATGCTGTTACTTTTATTTTAATGAAAGGTGGTTATATTTTTCAGAGATCGCTTAGAAAATGTATGGAGGTTTAAGAGTAAATGAGTACCATTTATATTTCACTTCAGTAATCAGAGAACTTGTGATTACTTTCTCTTTATATTTAAATGTTTGACACTTAAAGATGCATTTTTTATGAAAAAAAAAATATTGCACGAAAAAAAAATGCAGTAAATTATAAAGCGGTAAATGAAGGGTTAAATCTGTCGAGAGTTCAAACGTCTTCCCATTGGTGTGTATGTTAAAAGAGGGGTTGCCAACTCAGGCCCTCGTCACTTGACCATGGTTCAAAATGGAGAGGTCCGTCCCAAAAAGCCCTCGAGTAGTGGATAGGGCGACGTTAATATTCACTCACGAACTTGTGGGCAGAGTGCTGCGGGCCTCTTAAGACCCTCCTCCTAGAAGGACTCCGCACATTAAATCTAGTGTGAGACTGAAAAATCTCTCACGTTTACATGGTGTGTAAGTTTAGAGACTAATGTGCCGGATCAGAATATAGCGTCCTCGTCACTTGACCTAGATTGGAAATTACGACGCCCGTCGCCAATAGCCCTTGAGTCGCTTCTAAGTACGACGTAGACTGAAAGAACTAATCAATTATTTCCCATTATTATGTATATATAAGAAGCCATATTTTCTTCATATAAAGACAAGGTAAACATAAAGTCGATCGCGATCGACCGGTGGACCGCCAAGACATTTTAGGGTCACCACCTGAAAATAAGTAGTTAGTAATTATATACCTAAATATTCAAAATTTTCTGACAATATGCAGACATGTTTTATGTCGAATGTTATGTTTTTATATGTTGAACATGTTTTAGTTTTTATTGTATTGTATTTTGAATTGTTTGATTACATTTCATATTATATTTGTGGCTATCGTTATTATGTTGGTGTGTCGTGCGTTTTACTTTAATCCCTCTCGCTACGTAGCTATTTTATCAAGGTAGGCTCAAAAATTGTGTATTTTTTATTACGTACTTCAAATCTACATATTAAACCTACATTTTAGATTTAAAACACACAAAAAAAGTTGTAGAAAAGTTTTTATTTTAAAATATAGAATTACATCATAAAAATAGGAACATAAAAACATAAATAAAAACAACAGGATCAGCATGGGTTGCGCAGCTAAATAGTCGGAAAAAATGCATACCCAAGGAAATCGTGGGTTGTGCAAATTTTGCAACATCTACGTTGCCAGTGGAAATCGCGGGATTCTCAGCAAGAGGGTTAAACGTGATCTTAAAGGTTTAAGTTTTTTTTTTTATTATTGTAGTTATGAAGGTAAGTACATATTAAGTAGAAGGTAAGTACATTTAAGTTATAATAAATATTTTAGACCTTTTTCTTAACTTCCCATACCTACGCTACTGGGTGGACCTGCAGCACCTTGAAAAAATTAGAAGTAGCCCGTACCCTGGAAAAGTTTGCCCACACCTGATATAAGGTAATAAGGGGGAAGATGTCAGTTTGTTAATCAGTTTTTATGCCTCGATAGATAGTAATACTGGGCCACTAGTGGGAAGAGTCTAGTCCGAACATTAAGAGTGGCTTGCTAATTTATCCGAATTAATCGTCTTTAATCACGGCGTTATTTTTGGATCTCGTGAACATTTTAACATAAACACAAAACAAATAACAAGAAACAGAAGAAAAAGATACGTGTCAGTTTGTCACATCCTCAAGCAAAGAAATTCCTCTAGATACTAGTGGGGACAGTTTTGAGTTGAGTTGAGTTTTTTTGGTGTTTTATGGCGCAAGAGCTAATTTTGGCTATACTGCGCCAAACATTCATAGGTCTGTGGTCTGGACGGGAAAAGAAGAAAAGGAGAAATTGGATGAAAAGATGGAGGGTCGAAAATAGAGAAGGATCACTAGGGTATCCCGGGTCGTGACACCCGTGTTTACCACAGATAGTAAGCCCCTTGGGAAAAGGAAAAGATCACTAGGGTACCTCGGGATTGTGACACCCGTGCCCGCCTAAAGAAGGTGAGACCCCTGAGGGGAGGACAGTTTTGATGAGGATGTTAATGATGATTTTTTCTCCTGTGTATAAAGGGTAATTTTATGCTAAAAAACGTACCAAGTGCGACAGGATTCAGTGCATTGAATTCAACAAATGGTTGCACGAAGATCGCAATGATAATCATTTACACAGAGTGAAATGTTACGTAGGCTATCATTCAAACCTCTGTAATGTTATTATTTTTAGCAAGCTAATTATGAAAAAAAATTTGTTTTTTTTTTTTTGTTTTTCTACAGTTATTGTTACTTCCTATTTAATTTTGTAATGTTTATCTTATTTTTTTATTTACTGTGGTGTGGTTGCATCTTACTCCATGACTGGTGGCATCTTCCTCCATATATGCGGAAGCATGCCACAATTAAATGAATTTCTTTAACATTAAATTTCTTATTTATTTTCAAACTAAGAAGAGAATTAACTTTTATGCATAACCAATTAAATATTGAAAAACAAAGTGTATTTTTTTCATGATTTTATCATTTTCATTTTCAATGTACTAATCGAAAATTCCTTAAATGTGGTAAAACTTCCCACGATTGACCTTACTTTTTTGAAATGCAATGTGTATAAAGTACATTTCCAGATAAATAAATAAATAATTTCAGATAATTTTTCAGGCTTAAATTGTTTTAAAATAATTATTCTTGTTTTTTAAAGTAATAAGTGAATAATAATGTTAAACACGTTTCTTATCTTCTATTCTCTTGCTTAGCTTGTTTCCTATCATCCCCTTCGCGTGCTTTGTACTAATCTCTCCCGTCACTGCTCGTAAATGTCGTGAGAAATTAATGATCGCCGTGAAAATCCGGCGCATTCATTTCCAAGTCACGACGACCTCGCGAGTTCATTTCACAACCTTAAGACGCCACGTGCATTGTGAGGCACCCTCAATCACGGCACCGGAATCCTTCGATTAAATCCAGGCACAATAACCTCGACCGGAGAACGCAATTTGCACTGGCACGGATTACGGGGATGCACAGAAATCGTTGTCTCGAAATCCTAGCGGAGAGTCTACTGGAAGCATCATCATAACTTGTCATCCTTTGCATCGCTCTGTAGTAAATACAGCTATGAAAAATGATTGAGATAATACAAGAAGCAATGTTATGATTGCACATACAGTGAAATACGCGAAGCGGGAAAACGTTTAAAACGAAATATCGGTTAACACATTGCTTCTCAAACTTTCAATATTTTCAACCCAATTTTCAATCATAATTTTTTCGCCCTTTCCTCTATACAATAGTTATGTATTGAACTCAATACCAATATGTGTGTGTGCTTTGACGTAAGACTGCAATGCGATTTTCATTATAAAGCGTACAAACTATCGAAGATGAGTATTAAATTTTGTGTATAATATTATGTATGACAAGCCCATGGAGTCAAATGGTAATTGTAAAACTTATTCTTAACTTAGTATTGTTTAATTAATTATCAAATACATTGTGCAGTACTGATACCATTATAAGTATCAGTGTAAATATATAATTTGTTTTTTATTATGTCAGAATGTATTTTATTTTGCTTCCTTTCAGTAAATTACTAATTTAATTTTTAAATAATATTTTGTTTTTGACTTTTCGATATGCTCGCACAACCAATTAGAGTTATCACAACCCCCTGGGGGTGCCCCTCGATTGTAGAAACCCTGGGTTAACACGAAATAATACAACGTTCCCGACAAACTACAATGCATTTTCATGCCTATATTTTTTCTCTTAACACAAAATGAAAATCGCAACATGAAAAGAATTTCCTTTTGGAAGAGGGAATATATTGAAACTGGGCCGACATTTAATGAAATATTTGAGAAAATTTCTATCTTATTGGACTGTTCTGCTATATCATCGAAAGAATTCATTGCAGCAGATGATGATAATCTCCTTACGCCCCCAATTATGGCAGACTAAGACATTTTACAGTTTGCTTAAAAGTCAAGAAATATCGTTGATGAAGATTCCGACGACGAAAGCCATCCGAAATAAGAAACGTCATGAAAAGTATGCACAGTTATTTAGACGCACATTCCAATGGTGAAATGTGTAACAAAATGGACGGCATCGAATCATTTGTTGACTATTTGATGTTAAAAACAATACAAATAAAAACATCAGATTATTTTCTATAAACTCAATATACATGTTTTGTTTTTCAAAAAACTTGAAAAGTGTGCATTAAATTTCATGAAGTCCTTGATTTATTGATTTTTTATTAAATATGTGTATATATACAACTCTATTCAAAGAAAATGTACTCTAATAAACTTAATTTCGTTAAATATATGTATATGCTTTACTTTATTTTATTTATTTATTTTGCAATATCCTTTAACACGAAATATTCTTTTAACACGTTTTTCATTTCAGTCCCTTCAATTTCGTGTTAATCGATTTTCACTGTAGTTTGCTTCTGAAATAAAATACGGCTGCGGTAGCCCAGTTTTCAAGGTCACAAGTTTATAGCTGAAATAGAGACATTCGACTGAATGTTCGAGTCCTCATATCGCCTAGAGTGGTTGATTTATATTAAAATTGTATTGCTTTATTATTCATAATTGTGGGATGTAGAAGTTAGAAGAGCAAGATAAAATGAAAATGCCACCTTAATTACTTGATAGTTATTCAGAATTATTATGTCCATCCTAAACAACCCTCATGTTGTTCCAAAGTAAGACAGGAATTAACAACCAATCTTTGAATGGAAGTTTTAAGTAAGATATCTCTAATATAATAAACAAGTAATATAAAAAAAAATTTTAATCAATTCCTACTTAGAGCAACAAAGAAAAATTTTATTTTAGCTATTTTTTATTAAATAGTTATAATTAATATAAATATGTATATACATAGGACAAAATCACAACATTAAGTGGTCATTAATTTTTATTAATTATCATTAAAGTATCGTAATGACATATCCAAAACAATCGTGTCTATAAAATTTCAGTTCAATTGAATGCTTTAAAACGCGAAAAAAAAAACCTTTTCAAGTTTTGACACCAGTCGCCAAAAGGGTCGCTAAGTCGCCAAAAATGATGCCAACGTGGTTGCATTTGTAATTCTTTAAATAATTAGTTTTAATCAATTAATGTTTATTAGTTATAATTAAATTATTGTATTGTCATCCAAAATAATATAATATAAATAATATAAAATGTATATATGTATATAAAATTTCAGCTCAATTGAGCGCTTTAAAATGTATTTTATTAACGATTAAAAATTTCCCCAAGATGAATAAATAAATAAATATAGAGAGAGTGTGAGCTAATAGGAGAAATTGAATAACCACAAAAAATAGTCCATTGAATATTTCCATACATCAAGGCTCATGATCACAACTACTAACCATACAGTAACCATGGCAACGTTTCTCCTAGTATTCAAATTCCATCTTTAAACGAACATTTAATCGGATGTACGAAATTTAAGCATATTAAAAAAAATTGGAAGTAGTTTTAAATAAAATACCAAGTTTTATTTTAGGAACTACAGTATTACTACTTGAACTTATTTTCATTCTAACTCTATATCATGAAACTTTAGCTTAAGAAATTTTATCACTCAAATCAACAAGCGAAGGTTATCATAAATAATTCCCTGATAACCCTATGTCCACTATAGATACAAGAAATCTCCATTTTTTTTTACCAAGAATAATTACAATATATATAATATGACAATATATATCGATTCAATTTTTTAAATCAATATTGGTTTAACCAATATTTAAACATTCCAAAAAATTAATAAATTTTCTTTTTAAAAATTTTGGAAAATAAAAAAAAAAAAAAAACTCGACGTGCTTGTGACAATAAATATTTCTGAGAAGATTCTCGGTTCTGCACGAGAAGGATGGTTGTGTGCGTCGGCTCTTTACAGATTTGAAAAGTGTAATAAATCAAAAATTTTCTTGCTCTTTGAAATGGATGGATCAAATTCTTCTGGGGGATGCTGGAGCCGTTAGAAAATATTTCTTTTCGATTCGTGGTGGTTGAAGAGGAAGAAAAAATAGCAGCTTTACGTTATAAATCAGTATATACATAGCAGGAAATAATAATTCATTTCGGTTAACTCAGAACCTTTTCAATTATATACTATCACTGTGTTTATTAACCCCTTAAAGAGCACATATTTTGAAAAAAAAGTAAAAGAATCTTTAATAAAACACATTTTAGAACCTCATTTTGGCCAAAAATAAAAAAAGAATACAAAATCAATCAAAGTTTTTATTTTAACTTTTGATTTTAATCCACATTGCAGCCCAATATTGCTATCTTGCACGTACATAGACTTTAATTATTCAATTTCTACTATTAGTTCACACACTCTCTATATATTTATTTGTTTGTTTATTTATTTATCTTGGTAGAATTTTCAATCGGTAATAAAACACAATTTAAAGCACTCAATTGATCTGAAATTTTATGTACATGATTATTTTGGACGACAATACAATATAATTTAATTATAATTAATAAAAATTAATTGATTAAAACTAAGTATTTAAAGAATTACAAATGCAGCCACGTTGGCATCATTTTTGGCGACTTAGCGACCCTTTTGGCGACTTGTGTCAAAACTTGTGAAAAATGTTTTTTCTCACGTTTTAAAGCATTCAGTTGAACTGAAATTTTATATACACTGTGACGGGCTCATCGCATTTTCTACTAAAATCTCCTCTTGGGTTCTTTGGGGCCGAAAAAGGCAAATTCTTTCCAACCAAATCCAGAAGCGTAAAGTGAATATACAAATTAGAAACCTTTTAAATAGCAGAGGTTTAACGTAAGTGTATGACCTATTAGGAAGTGATTATGCTAGTCTGGTTTAAGCGCTTGAACTGAAGGAGGAGAAGAAAGCCGTCATTGAGTGTGCAGCTATCCGTGATAGAACGATCAGGTCAAGGTGGATACAATTCCACGCAAGATAAAAGATATTTAGGATCCGAGAGTATTGTGGTTAAACAAGAGATTAAGGTAGGATAATTCTAATATCTATATTAGTAAATGTGATATAAACAGAGATTAGGAATAGGCGGGAAAGTTAAATATAGTGGTTAAGATCGTTCTTATTTGGTAATACGTATTGTTTTAGCCTGTTATGTTTCTGCTTGAATCGAAGGTTCAAACCCTACATTCCAAAAAATTTGACGTATAAAAAAATTCATACATACTTAATTTATTGATGCTCAAAATCTTCGTGGGAGTTTTCAGAGTGGAGTGCCACCTCTAGTGTCGTTCTCGTCACCTGATTGTGGTTCAAAGTTACGATGTCCACACGGCCCCTAACCCTAGTGTAGCTTCTTACTGCGACATTGGTTCACCCTGTATAATCGGAGGCGACAGCACCATAGTATGTGTCTCACCAAGTAATCATCTAGTGCAGCGATGCTCAACCTACGGCCCACCGAGCCTTTTTAAGTGGCCCGGTCAGGTCCCATTGCTCTGAGAAATTTACTTATTTAAGAACATTGTATTAAAATTTGGTGTGAAATTCTTTATCAAGAAGTTAAATATATCAATTTTGCATTTTGCTGTCTGTGTCGTATGGGGGCGAATTAATATTCTTTTTCTATTTGGAACGGTTACGGTTAGTGATAACAGACAACAATGGAATAGCGACAATTTTAGGGGCAGAACTAATTTTTAACTATCTTTCATATTTTGCAAGCGAAAAATATTCGAAGAAAATATATTGTTTCAAGTCTTTTGGGAGATTGATTATTTTGTAGTGAAAAACTAATATGGATCAGTAATTGTTTGATTTCTCACGAAAGGGCTGTATTTAAAAATATACCAAAAAACAGGAATCATTCAATGACACTCTTCCTCGAAGATATCTTTCAAGAGGGGATAAATAGGCTTTCTTGAATAATCTTTGTCACAGCATAAAGTTTTTTGTTAGTGGTAATATTACAGTAGTATCAGACATCCAATGAAGTTTGTTATATTATTGGTAATCATATGAAACCTTTTACTGATGCAGAAATTGTGAAGAAGTGTTTCTTAATTGCTTCCAATTTAGCTTTAGTTACAAAAATAAAACTTAATAATTAAAAAAAAGCTAAACAGGATTTTTAATACTTTGATCAATTTTCCACATTTTAAATTTCCAAATATGTTATTTTGGTCTTAAAGCATTTCTCCCCTATATCCTCATGTTTCGGCCCGCATGAAATAACTAATATATATGTGTGTATGCGGCCCGCGTGAAATAGCTGACATAGGTATGCAGCCCAGTAGAGAAAAAGATTGAGTACCCCTGATCTAGTGTAACAAACTGACTATGCTTCTGGGAAATAGGGCTTGAAAATGAATTGCGAACACAAGCGATCCAATTAAGAAGTAATTAGAGGACCGTAAACTTAAGCCAAAGCAACAGTCCACTTTCCATTCGTCAAAGTTTCTTCTGAAAGCATCTTCTTTTGAAACCTCATCTGCAAAAGACCTTTGATTAGGAAACGAATCTTCCGCTTTCAAAAGAAACGGCTTCTTGGTCGCAGTTAATCTCTTTCGGTTAAATATTTCCTCCGGGAAAGAGTTCCTGTTTCAATCCACTATTAGTTGATGCGAGGCAATTGCCTCCAATATTTTCCGAGGTGGAGCTGTTTTTCTAATGCGCTGAAGCGATTTCCATGCATTTATTAAGAGGAAACTAATGAAATGGGTGATTCCAAAGTAGTTGAGAAACACTTGCGCACATTTTCTTTGAATGGGATAGGTTCTGTACTTAAGTACTTCTAAGACTACATTTCTGCTTATATAAGTTTGTATGGAGTTCAAAATTTAATTTTGTTGTTTTGTCGCGACAAGAATATTTCTTAATGTTCCTTAAATATAAAGAATTTTTCAGTAATAAGGAAAACGCAATACCGGTTGATTCAAAATTAGTGTGAACAATTTTAAAAGCATATAACTATTTATGGTGAATTTATATCGTTTTACAAATGGTTTTATTTTTAAGAGGAAACATTTAAATTACTAATCTAACCAATTGTATTAGTGGGAGTAAATTATAGTACCGAAATTGCATCCTCAAAACCGGAACAAAATTTTAAGGCTTTTGAAGGATGTTTGTTGAAATTCTGTAATAAATAAAACATTTAAAAATAAAAAAAAAAACATTTTTCTAATGTATTACTATCTAAACTTTGAAATGAAAAAAAAATTTGGCTCACAATCAAAAGCTCCAGGCAAAAATGTGAACGACAGGAAGTCAGTCCTTAATGAAAAAGAAAAAAAGAAGTTGAAAAAATTATCATTGTAGAAAATCATCTGCTTCAAAGAACTTTGACAAAGAAACTACAGGTATCGCAATTGACATTTTGTCGTCATATAAAAAAATTGATTATAAAAAGGTTAATAAACCAGTCTGTCATCAAATTCTGCAAAGACCGTAGAAAAATGAAGAAAACGCTCTTGGTCTCTGAATTTAATGTTACACAAAGTTATATACAAAACATGGATAACTTTGGATAAAGCACTGTTTCATCTATCATTTACAATTGTGAAGAAAAGATACAACATATTTCACGTGAAAAGCGTCGCAAAAGAGTAGCTCTTTTGGAAAAGGCAATTAAGCCGTCAGGTGTTATGGTATGGATGGAAATGTTCTTCTCAATTCTTAACAAATGCATTTTTTGTGTAGAGCCAAAGGCTAAAATTCATGTTACATTTCAGCAAAATGTTTTGAAGCACATGATCAAAGAAAGTAAACGTCTTTACCTTCGAGGAAAGTTTTTTTTCACCAAGATTCGGCAACATGTCATACTGCAAAAGCAACTAAAAAATAATAAATAAATAAATTTTCTTCGCTATGAGAAATAGGTATCTCGACGACATCGAGAATATCCTTGCGAATATTTTTATGGGAATACTTAAAAAAAAACAAATAGATGTAAAGTAAAAACACTTCAAGGGCTTCAAAAAGCAATCAAAGAGGAAGTTAGGAAAATTCTCTCCAAAATGTTCGAGAAAGATCTTTTGGCTTGGCTAAACATTTACTTAAAATGTGCTATGCTAAAGAAAGCCCCACTGAAAATTTCAAGTAAACAACTTTATTCAATAAAAATTTATGAAGCTCCGAAAATGGTCACACTATTTTTGAATCAACCGGTAAATTACCTATTTATAGAAGGTTATTCATTATTCCCACTAAGGTTTCGGAGTGCTGTAGTAAAAAAAAACTAAGACGTATACAGCAAAAAAAACATGAAAAAATATAGAAAAAATTCGTTTCATTTACATATTTTACAGTTCTCCTGTACGTGAACCCAGCAATCATTGAGATAGTCCACAATTTCAGCCACTGACTACTCTCAGCATGGTACTATCAACGTTACTGACAGCACGTGTTATCTTTTCATGCGGTTCTGCTACAACACGTGTCAAAAGGTAACCGAAAACTTGGGTCTTATGTAAAATACCAAGTTTTTTTTTTCGGGTAACATGGATAGGATAACAATAATAGGCTGTCAATAATGTTGATAGTACCAAGTTGACTAGAGTGTGGCAGGAACTGGACTATTGCAATAATGATGACGTGTAATCATGGGTTCAAAAAGCATTGCAAAATATACAAATAAAACTTGAACTTTTTTCTGTATTCTTTTATAAGTTCTTTTTTTTTTTTTTTTTTTTTTTTGTACAGTTCTTAGTTTTTTTTTATTACAACGACCCGAATCTTTGGAGGAAATTATGACCAGTCCTGTATGCAACGCAACAAATATTTAGTTACACGAAAATGTTAGAAAAATATATATATTTAAAAGTATACATTCTAAGGCTTTTAAAATAAAATTACCCATTTAATTTTTTTAAAAAAAACTGTACAGTGAATGGTTCTAATTTAAGAAATATTGTATCATTTTGTGTATTCAATGTGAAATTTTACAAAAAATTATTATTTATTTTTCCCATGTCTTAATTTTTATTTTGATTTACATACGAGTATTATTTCTTTCTTCAACACACACAGGAGATGATACTACAAATTTAAATCAATTGATTAATTAAAGCTCATTTAACATTTGTGATTAGCAATTTTTCAAAATATATTTAAGTCCTTAAAATGTTTTTAAAAAACCATTCAAAGTACTTTAATACAGTTTTACTATTAATAATAAACATTTTAAAATGTCTCATAAAAGGTGCAATAAATCTATTCTGAATTCGTTGGTTGCTTATCTTATACCAGATATAAGTCTCGCAATTATTATACATGTACCAATTCTTTTAATAATTTTTATAGCATAACACAGCTGTGAATCTATTAAAATTAAATACATTTTGTGTTCAAACTAAAAAACACAATAGATAAGATTGGCTAGCAGTTAAAACTAGGTTTAATCACTTTATGTTTGTTTTGTACTGGCTACACATTAAATTTTCGATCATCTCTTCCACTTTGATGCTTTTTGTTTTTCTACATTGCAGAATGCAATTGTTTATTAATTGTGATCGTGTGTTTATATGATAGTTAGTAAAAAGTTCATGAAAAATTATAAATCATCTAACATGCTGATCTCATAGCTCAATATCAAATCCCCAGGCGGTGCAGTATGAAAACTATTGTAGAGATAAGATTTAAATACTCATTAAATCTGTTTACTTATTTATTGAATTTACCTCAACTACTCTATTTCTAACTAATTCAAGGTCATTTGCTTCGAGTCCCGATGCCAATGAAGACCTACAGTGTAGAGGGGCTTAATCGGTTTAAACCAGCGATACTCAACCTGCGGCCCGCCAAACTTTTTTAAGTGACCCGGTCATGGCCCATTGCTCTGAGAAATTTACTTATTTAAGAAAATTGTAT
This sequence comes from Trichonephila inaurata madagascariensis, assembly GCA_019973955.1. Taxonomy (NCBI): domain Eukaryota; kingdom Metazoa; phylum Arthropoda; class Arachnida; order Araneae; family Nephilidae; genus Trichonephila; species Trichonephila inaurata. The sequence continues at coordinate 43,068 of BMAV01020534.1, read as the reverse complement.
TAAAATTTTGTGGGAAATTCTTTGTCAAGAAATCAAATATATCCATTTTGCTTTTTGCTGTCGGTGTCGTACGGGTACGAATTGATATTCTTTTTCTATTTGGAACGGTTATGGTTAGTGGTAACAGACTACTGTGGAGTAGCGACAATTTTATGGGTGGAACTAATTTTTAACTATCCTTCATATCTTGCAAGAGAAAAATATTCGAAGAAAATATATCGTTTCAAGACGATTGGGAGGTAGTTTGTAGCGAAAAATAATGAATCAGTAATTGTTTGATTCGTAATGAAAGTGCTGTATTTAAAAAATACCAATAAACAGGAATCATTCAATGACACTTTTCCTGTAAGATCTCTTTCAAGAGGTGACAAATAGGCTTTCGAGAATAATCTTTGCAACAGCAAAAAAGTGTTTTGTCAGTGGTAATGTCACAGCGGTAACAAAGGCACCATATGAAATTTGTTATATTATTGGTAATCATATGAAACCGTTTATACAGATGCAGAAATTGTGAAAGAGTGTTTCTTAAATGCTTTTAATTTAGTGTTAGTGAAAAAAATTAAAAATATAAAATAATAATTAAAAAAGCAAAACAGGAGTTATAATGTTTTGATCAATTTTCCACATTTTAAATTTCAAATGTTATTTGGGTCTTAAAGAATTTCTTACCTCCCCCCTCCCCCCATTCATCCTCATGTTGCGGCCCACGTGAAGTTACTGACAAATGCATGCGGGCCGCGTGAAATAGCTGGTATATGTATGCGGCCCAGCAGAAAAAAAGGTTGAGTACCCCTGATCTAAACGGACTCTTAAAGTCTTCGCGTTTGCATGGTGTAGAAGTTTGGTGAGTGCAGAGCCATCTTAGGTGTTGTCCTCGCCCCTTGACAAGTGTTCAAAATTACGAGGTGCATTGACAGTAGCCCTCATGTTGCTTTAGATTTCGTTACAAATGAAAATTAAGTCAATTATATCGAACAGTACATTTTGAATTCAAATTATGTTGCAAAATACATTTAGTCAATTTCAGTTAAAAGTACGTTGTAAAGCATTCGTTATATATAACATGGAGTTTACGAAAACTATTACACAACTTCAAACTTCTGAGCTTTTTCCCTTTAACATTCTAGAGAGAGACGGAGAGATTTAACCATAATCTTTTGAGGATTTCTTTTTTTCTATAACTACTTTCAGAACATATATATTACGAAATTTCTAACTTTCTTGATTCTAAAACGAAAAGAAAAAAATTTCTAAGAGAAATAAAAAAATTCTTAGTAGACAGTAAGTTAAAACTCTTTCAAAATTGATTCTGCAAGGCATTTATTCTAGAAAGTGGTATAAGTTGAACCTTCTTTTTGTGTGTGTGTGAGCATGCGCCTTTTCAAATTAATAAATTGTGTTTACTTATAAAGTTATGATATAATATATATATGAAACGATAAAAATGTAATCACATTTTCTTGGGTTTTGAAATATATATATATATATATATATATATAATATAATATATTTCTCCTATCATTAAATTCCTTCAACAGAAAATTTTCTGAACAAATTCTGTCTCGAAATGCTTAGGAAATAAAAAATAAATTCATAATTTTTTTTTGTAATTTATTTTTTTACCAATCGTATACAGACAGATTTACATATGAAAAATAAAAAAAAATCAGGATGGTAATCATACAAGAGTTTTTAAATAAACTTCTGCACATATATTGATACATCTGAAATAATTTTTTATCATATTACCCACTATTACAAGCGATACAAAAATCACACAGAATTTTTTTAAGTACCAAAAATTCTTTGTGTTTAAAAATGTCCACACGTTAAATTACAACTTTCTAATGTATTGCGAATACTTTATTCATTTATATATCAATATTCAATATAGGCGGCTGTGTGGCTTATTTGCTTAGACGCTGGCCTTGTAAGTCCAAGTTTGCGGGTTCGACCCTGGCTACAGTCGGTGGATTTTCATGATGTAAAAAATCGATAACGTCCACTTTGTATGATCATGTGACATGTTAAAGATCCCTAGAGGGCCAGTATGGCTCGCGTGTTCTCGGCAAAATTAAATTCCTAGTACAATTTCGCATCATCAGAGCTCAGGTGCCTCTCTCTGTGAGGGAAAAATGGGTCACAAAATTACATTGGGGTAATTGGTATCCACCTTTATGGCACCGCACTAAAAAGTGAATGGGAAATGTACTAGGTCTGCAAAGATAATTAGCAATCTGTAACACCATTTGAAAGA
>BMAV01020534.1:0-40411 GCA_019973955.1 Trichonephila inaurata madagascariensis | reverse complement strand
TATATATTTGTATATTTATTTATTTATATATTTGTATATTTATTTATTTATATATTTGTATATTTATTTATTTATATATTTGTATATTTATTTATTTATATATTTGTATTTATTTATTTATATATTTGTATATTTATTTATTTATATATTTGTATATTTATTTATTTATATATTTGTATATTTATTTATCTTGGTGGAATTTTCAATCGTTAATAAAATACATTTTAAAGCGCTGAATTGAGCAGAAATTTTCTATACAGGATCATTTTGGATGACAATACAATATAATTTAATTATAATTAATAAAATTGATTAAAACTAATTATTTAAAGAATTACAAATACAGCCACGTTGGCGACCCTTTTGGCGACTTGCGTCAAAACTTGAAAAGGCTTTTTTCTCACGTGTTAAAGCATTCAAGTTGGACTGAAATTAAAAGGACAATACGATACTTTAATGATAATTAAAAAAACTAATGACCACTTAATGTTGAGATTCTGTCCTATGTCTATACATATTTATATTAATTGAAACTATTTAATAAAAAATAGCTAAAATAAAATTTTTCGTTGTTGATCTAAGTAGGAATGGACTTAAAAACTATTTTTTTATATTACTTGTTATATTAATAGATAGTATTAACTCGAATTTATGTATGTGTGTGTTTTGTTCAAGGTGGGTTTGAGGGAACACGTACTCCAAAGTGCTATGACAAATCGTTAAATCAATTCCAAAGAGCGGGCGCAATCTGTTTCCTTGTGTTTCCACCACGAGAGAGTGCGCATGACCGCTGCTATTGGATGACCTACTTAAGAATAAAGCCAGAAGAGTCAAGAAAAATCAAAACAAAAACCGAGACGAGACGCGGGAGTTACTCAAGATGATACGCTCCTGCTTTTTCCCTTTTTTTCTCCCTTTCTTTCGGGGCGACTTTTGTCCCCCTTTTAATTAACGACTTTCCACATGCAATATCCACCTCCTCCCATGTGGCTGAATCGAGAAAAATACGAATATTCGCTCCTAATTCCTACAATTCATCTTGCGCTAGAATGGATACAATTGTTTCTGCGAATGTTTGAGGATGATATAGAGATGATTTAGATTCTTTTTTAGGAGAAGGAGATACTTCAATGAATACAAATCAGCACCTCTATTCTTATTATTTTCCTATGTATCTGATGTTATTATATATCAATATAAATAATATCTGTTCGAATATGATAAAAAATAAAGAATATTACATTTTCCCTCATCCTCAATCCAAAACACTACATGTGAGTAGGCCGCGGTAGCCGAGTGGTATAGGTATCGAATCGTGGCTTGCATTATCACGAGTTCGAGCCCAGTACCACTAAAGACCCGCCGTGTAGGGCAGCGATGCACGTTAAATCTGTCGAGAGCTGAAACGTTCTCCCGTTGGTGTGGTGTGGTAGTTAGGAGAGGAGGGTGTCTGCTCAGGTGTCGTCCACATCACTTGACCATGGTTCAAAATGACGTGGTCCGTCGCCAAAAGCCCTCGTGTAACTGAACAGTGCGACGTTAATATTCAATCAATCAATCAACTACATGTGAGTTACGTAGCATTTTTAAGACATCCGACTACATTCGGAGACCAGTTTTACAAGAATTGATTTTCAGAACTGGCTTAAAGAGTCATAATTAATAAATAAATAACATATGTTCCTCTTTGGTTCAGAAAATAGTATTATTTCTATGAAATGTTAGCAAAATTTTCAGTTTAAAAAAACGCCATAAATAAAAATGCATTAAACCTAATGCGATTGTAATTTCATAAATATACTTTTTGATCCATCTGAAGTGTCACAAACAGCAAGGTAAAAATTGTTTCACGAAGTAAATATTTTATAAGAATTTAAATTTCATGTTAATGATTTTTCGTCAAAATTACTGCATGTTTTAAGATAAAAATTGCTGTAAAATGTGATTCAATGTTAGTATCTTAAAAATTGCGATTTGTTACACTCTAAAGAGCTCATAACATATATTTTATAAATTTCATCGAATATGATTGGACTGTTTTGGAGATATCCCGTTTTTCGAGCACAAAATATCGTAAAAATTTCATTCTTTAAAAAACACATTAAAAAAATATTTTTATAAGTTAAATAAAGTAAATGCTATAAAAGCAACTTAAAAAAACTCTCTTGTTTTTTATATATTATACATTCTTCCTTTCTAGTGGCTCTAACATCAAACACCTAAAAATCTCTCTTTCAACCTAATTGTATACCTTAATATTCTTAACTCAAAAACCAAAAAATGATCAAACTCAAAGAACATACCCAATAAAAAGATAAGCTGTAGTTCCTTTATGTGCGTAGTGTTTCATTTACGTAGCTCTATAAGCAACGCGAAAGCTAATGGTAATAGATATCGCAATTTTGGACAATAGTCAAGTGAAAAGGACGACACTCGCCTCTCCAAACTACTACACCACGCCAAAGGGAGGGCTTTGAGCCTCGTCAGATCGAACGTGCATCAGCCCTACTACACGGTGGGTCTTCATTGGCTCTAGGGCTCGAACTCATGACACGCCAGTCACAAGTTCTTGACCAAAACCACTTGGCTATGCTGTTATATTATATGGGCTGAAAAAGTTTCCTAATTCAGTTTCCATCCTCGTCTCTCGATCGAGATTCAAAATAAGCAGGTTCGGCGCAGATTACTCTCGTGTGCCTCACGATGTGACGTCAATCAATCAATATTTTAGTAGATGAGATTGAGAACAAAGGGAGTGACACATATTTGGTTTCAGTCACGGATTACGGCCCTGGTTTTAACAAGATAGTATAACAAAATGAATATGGAGCTGTAGTACTAATGGTTTAATTCATGGATCAGTGGGTAATTTCACAAAATGAAAGTTATTTGCAATGAACCTTATAATTTTGAAAAGTAATGAAGTGCTGAGGGTGACACCAGAACTGTCATCTCCTCTCCATACTTCCACACCATGCCAATGCGAGGACCTTCAACCTCGATAAATTTAAGGTGCATCAGCGCGGTGTTATCAGGACTCTAACCAATGACTCAATAACGCTAACCACAAAATTGTGATCATGATGTGTGGTCACAGGTTTAATTGATATTGAGCTACGTCCTTGCATTACGTCATCTGGGGATAGGAAGAATGAGACAAAAATAAGAGGTCCGGTCAACGTGAGCTCTTTTGTGCTAAATTTAATTTAAAACCAGGGAAACAAAAAAAATTTTAATTGCAGTAAAAATAAAGATTAGTGTGATTATTCTCAAAAAGAAATTAGCGAATAGCATTAAAATTTATATATGTAGTTATTAGGGAAATATCTCAATATATATATAAATGGATGTTTGTGTATATGACATCGCTTCACTCCAACACCATTCAACCAATCACATGAAAATCACACAAATATGTATTTTTTTGTGGAGAACTATTTTGTGCTATCTTCTTTGTTGAAACTTCCCACCAGGTGGTGCTACAGCATATAAATTTTTGCACCGTTCAATCAATCACCAAGTTACCAACAGGGTCGCCAAAAATGATGCCAACTTGATTCTATCGCCAACATTTCTCTATGTTTCCACTGAATTGCCATTATAATGTAAGGAACGGCATTGCTTTCGAATCTTACAATTTTAACATAAAATAAATACAACAGAGAATAATATTAACGTATTACACATCCAGATATAAATTATTTACACTATTTTAAGCGTTCATTACACAAAATTTGCAACAATATGTTATTTTTTCTGAACAGAGATCAGCTTAGGTTGTGGCGTTTTCAAAAATCGACCCACAAGAGAATTATGCGGCGTTATAAATAAAAAAAAAATCCTTTTTATCAGCTATTAGATGCACAGACTTAATATTTAATAATTTGTTGTTGTTGTTAATCTGAGATATTTAAAAAGCTTTTTTTTTTTTGTTTAATCTGTAATTCACGTAAAATTAGCTCATTAACAACTCCTTCATCCTTGAATCTGTATTGTTTAATTTTTAATTCCCCCGTGCGAAGAACGGGTATATACCAGAAAGTATTTTTCAAATAAATTAACTCAGCTTTTTTGACCACGTTTAAGCAAGCCTTAAAAAATAATAATGGCAACAATAGAAAAAGATTATTACCACTAGTGAACAATAGTATAACATATCAATAGTGAAAAAACCCTCGACGGAATTTAATAACTGCCATATCAAAATCGATAGAGAAAAAACGCAGTATAAAAATAAATAATGATATAAATCAATAGGTGAAATTACCTATACATTTATGCAGTTTAATATTTAGTCTAATGTCTACTAAGCATAGACATTATTATTAATGATTTTACCATATATTTTCTTTTTTGGTTTCGCTATCATTAACACGTTTAGTAATAATAAGAGAGACATTATGACATAAAACAATAATCTACTAAACTATATAGAGTAGAATTAATTGTACTTGAACGTTATTCGATACAGGATAATCGTTCCATCAATTCAGTGAATCTTTTAGGCTATTGATGAATTGATTGAATTGTGACTTTCACTTTTCTCTTCACTGTCATTACCCTTCTCTCTCATGATCTTAACAATAATGCAATTCAGTGATTCCATTGCATCTCTCTGCGCGTTTTATTGTACCCGAATACCATTTAATATAGAACAATTATTCCGTTAATTGTATTAGACACATATATCAGTTAATTCATTCCCTTCTACTTTCACTGCCATGGGTGTTCTTGGACAAAACTATGACGGCTTGAAGCAATGATGTAATTCATTACATTACTGAACTTTTGAAGCATTCGATTAAAGATTCATGACATTCATAAATTCATTCACGCCAAGAGATCTCATGGATTAATATATATGGAGCTTCATTTTTAAGAGTAATAAATTGCAATATGTGTAGAAATTGTTGCATATTGCATTGGTTCTGTCTGAAGTTCTGAAGCAAAACTCAAAAGAGACGCGTGACATCAATATGAATTTGAATCGTATCAATATATTTCATATTGTTCCATGATCTTTTTCAATTCCTACTATTAGTTCACTCTTTCCCTATATATATCTTGTTCAAATTTTTAATCGTTAATCAAATACTTTCTATCCATCCATTCAAGTACAAATGCACTTTTTTAAACTTGAATTGCAAGACACTTGACGTTAATACAGTTTTTTCAAATATTAAATCATTCATTAAATTAAAAATGAATAAATAATAACAAACAAAAATAATAGTGTAATAGCATATATAGAATGGAAAATTGTTCATCGTGTTCCTATAGCGCAATGGATAGCGCGTTGGACTTCTAATCCAAAAATCGTGGGTTCAAATCCCACCTGTGATTGCTCAATTTCTAAGAATGTGATTTCTTTTTTACTATAGTATTTTATTAGAATAAATTTAATAAATGAATAATGAGAATTACAAACAAAAAACATAAACCAACACCCTATATAGAAAGGAAAATAGAAGATTGCAAGGAAATTCGCTTTCTATTTTGTCACTTATTATTGTGATTCTGTCATATGCATAAATACATATTTATATTAATTGTAACTATATTTAATAAAAAGTAATTAAAATATAAAATTTTTCTTGGTTAAGGTATCCGACTACGTTCGGAACAGTGATTTTAAAAAAGCGCATAAATGGATAGTTTTCATGATATTTAGTGTCACTTAGATTAAAATACATACACAAAATTGTTTTAAGAACATTTTGACAAAAAAAATTATTTAAATACAATATTTTGGCAAAAAATTAACTTAGAATAATTTTTTTCCAAATGTTCTCCTTTTGTGAAAAATCCTTCTATTATAATAATATTTTTCCTGTATATAGCTCAGACCTCTGTACAGAGGCTCCACTAGAATTTTTGAAATATATAACTTAGAAGTGGGTTTATCCATATTTTACGACAACGGAGGGGAGCAATTTTTTAAAAAAAAACACCAATAATTATTTCAAATGGTTGTAACTCTGAAAATAATGTGAATTTTTCAAAAATTCTCTAGTTGAGCCTCTGTAGAGAGGTCTGAACTATATACAGGCAAAATATTATTATAATAGAAGTATTTTTTACAAAAGGAGAACATTTGGAAAAAAGATTATTATAAGTTAATTTTTTCCAAAATATTGTATTTAAATTATTTTTTTGTCAAAATGTCCTTAAAACAATTTTATGTATGTATTCTAATCTAAGTGACACTAAATATCATGACAATTATCCATTTATGCGCTTTTTTTAAATCACGGTTCCGAACGTAGTCGGATACCTTAACCTAAGTAGCAATTAACTTTATTTTACATTACTTATTCTAATGCTACCCTATTGACAGCATCACATCATGGCCCATGAAATTCATCGTGGGATGGGGGCTAGACGGCTGTCGTTACCCTCAGGTTTGATCATCATGCATGACGGTGGTAGCCTAGTGGTTACGGTAAAGAAATCATAGCCAGAGTGTCGTAGTTCGAGCCTTGGTAATAATGAAGATTCACCGTGTAGACGGGTACGATACGCGTTACATTTGTTGAGACTCAATGTCCTCTCGTCGACGTCGTTTGAGAGTAAGAAGAAGGAGTTACCAGCTCACAGATAGCGTCCTCGTCACTTGACTGAGATTCAGAATTACTAAGTCCATCGCCAATAGCCCTTATGTTACTTTATAGTGCGATGTTACTAAACATTTATTCATTTAATGTTAGAAAAAGGATTGAAAAGATAATTAGAGAAAAATACCGGATCATACCACGTTCATATTACAAAAAAAAGTACCGTAAAATCCGGCGTATAATGCGCACTTTTAACACAAAAAATATGATCGAAATTTACGGGTGCGCGTTATTACACTGGGTATAAAAAGAGCTTGTAAAATGAAAAAAGATGAGTATAAAAAAATAGACTTCTATAAATATCGGAATACTGTTTATTTAGTAAATGAAATGACATTTCTTACGAACTTAAAGGGTTGTATTCTAGAAGTAAAAACTATTTTTTTTTTCTAAAGTCTGCAATAATACCTCAAATAAATGACTTCAAAACGTACGAGCATTGCATACGTGCACTCTAAGTTTCTTCGTAAAATAAGGTTATACGGCGAATGTATCTAAAAATTAAAAATTTCAACTCCAAAGTATGGGTGCGCGCTATACGGCGGTGCGTGTTACACGCCGGATTTTACGGTAATATAAAATTTTTTATTTTAGTTACTTTTTATTAAATAGTTACAATTAATATAAATAAGTATATACATAGGACGACAGAATCACACTACTAAGTGACAAAATAGAGAGCGATTTTCCTTGTCATTTTCCATTTTCCTTTCTATATAGGACTATTTTTGTTTGTTTGTTAAGGTTTATTCATTCATTAAATTTAATTATTCCAATAAAATAGTATAGTAAAACATTAATCACATCCTCAGACACTAGGCCAACCCAGGTGGGTTTCAAATCTACAACCTTTGGATTAGAAGTCCAACGCACTGTCCTTTGCGCTACAGGAACTCGACGAACGAGTTTCCTTTCTATGTATGCTATTGGACTATTATTTTTGTTTGTTACTATTTATTCATTTTTAGTTTAATTAATGAATTAATATTTAAAAAAACCATATTAACATTAAGTGTCATCCACTACAAGTTTAAAAAAAAATGTATTTGAACTTGAGTGGATGAATAAAAAGTATTTTATTACCAATTGAAAATTTGAACAAGATTTATAGATAAATAAATAAATATAGGTAGAGAGTGAACTAATAGTAGGAATTGAATAAACAAACTCTTTATATATACCAATTCACTCAAAAACACATTTAATTACAGATTACCCTTGATTCGTCTGGATTTTTAAGTTTATTGCGTTTAGTACAGCACTTAACAATATTACTAAAAACAACTAAATAATTTCATTTCCGAAAACTCGACATTTATTGCAGCTTAACAAAGTTCTTCTGGTTAGGGTAAAAAATAGTTCTTTCAAAGCCACCTTGGTTGCTCATGAAAATGTTTTATCTTATCCAACCATTCACCAGAGGCCCACCATTATTCACAGCAACACACTACGCCACTGCATTTCGAGAACATATTTTACGTTAACCAGACGTCTCTGTGCATTACGTTCCTTCCTGATAAATCTTTCCGTTCTTGCATTAATCTAAACATTACGGAGAGGTTGCGGAAACATCGTGTTTTTAAAACGATTGTTACGCATCCAGTAGCCTTTTTTTGAACCCCTGCCAGAGATGTTCATGAGATAGGAGAGTTTTCATTGTTTGCGTGAGACCTACTTTCCAAAATGTCTTTCCTTAACCAGTTGACTAACGCGGCTAATGATCGTGAGGGATTTATATCCAGATTTTTTTAATTTGTGATTTAAGATAGTATTAGTGAAAAAAATTAAATCCAATATTTCATCCAGGAAGCTTATTCATTTAAAATACATGTTCCTTAAAAATTAACGTATTTTGAATTACCGTAAAATCCGTCGAAAACGCGTACTTTTAACACAAAAATAAGTTCGAAAATTATGTGTGTGCGTTATACGCAGAGTATAAAAGTGAGAGCTTAAAAAGAAAAAAAAAAGATGTGCATAGAAAAAATTAGACTTCTACATAGATCGGAACACTGTTTATTTAAAAGAAATGGCATTTTCCTTATGAGCTGTAAGGGTAGCGGTTCTAGACATATACTACTTTTTTTAAATGCTTGGAATAATACCTTGAATAAATGACTTCAAAACAACAGCATTGCGCATGTACATTTCAGGTTTCTTCGTAAAAAAAATAAGGGGTGGGCGTTGAACGGTGAATATACCTAAAAATCAAAACTTACAGCTTGAAAGTATAGGTGCGTGTTATACGGTGGTGCGCGTTATACTCTGGATTTTACGGTAAATCCCGATTAACCGTTTCCCTCTCACAAATTTTTTTGAGAAAAATTGCAAAAAATCATCACATTTTTAAATTTTATTATTAAATACAAGGAAACGAAACAAAACAAAATATGTAGGTTTTTAAGTTGAATTTTTAATTTTTACAGGCGTAAAAGCATTTAATTTTAATATTAGTTTACTATCCTGAGTTATCTCGGGCAAATGGAAAAAAGTTTAATTGTCTTTGTATGATATTTTTTGAAACAAGGGACAACATAAAATGATACCTGGCATTCTGTACACTGGAATCTTGTCTCTTTTCTTACTGGCTTACCTCTGGAATCTCTTTTGCGGGAGCACAGAGTATACTGTCTCGTTGGATTTGATTTTTTTTTCAGTAGCAGAAATAACATCTGTAAAATGCCCTGAGGTTAACCTGAGTAGTGATAGACTAATGCTGGGTCTTCTTGACGTGGCAGAAAACTCGTCACGGTGATTTTCTGAAATTATTTTTTCAATCAGTTTCATTCTACATTGTTTAGGTAATCGGGTCCCCCCCCCCCCCCTCCTGATTTACAGTACAAAATGTAGGCTACACACAGAAGCATCACTTCCATTAATTTAAATGTTCCCCTCTTCATAATCAATATCTGAAAAATCATTGCTTTCGCTATCTTGTATTATCGCCATTATTTTACTTTTTTCACTCAAACACACACACACATCGAAACTATCCTTTTTTATACATCATGGCGCATCATGATCTAAATTGGCCCTTGAACCATAAAAAAAAATCAAATCATAATCTTTATACATCACTAATCCACAAGCCGATGAGTCCCGTCAAAAGATTCGCGAAACCAACAAAACTTTGCAAACTGCCAATCAGAACTGAATATTTTCTTTCATTTACTCCAGGCCGAGTAAAACCGTGATAAAAACCAATCATACTGACAAATTCTACTTCCACCGAGTTTTCTCGGGGGGTAATTAATTGCAATATATACGAACCCAAGATAACTCGGGATAGTATGGCACAAAAGAGGTTAATGATTATAATTTTTTTTATAAGCGTTACATTCTGAAGGAGCACGACGACTTTTGGTGACGGCCCTCGTAGTCCCCCCCCCCTATTCTCCAAACTTCCACATCACACCAACAGAGGACTCGGAATATCGATTGATATAACGTACATCAGTCTCTCCCCTTATCACATGACGGATCTTCAGAATCACGAGGACTGAAACTCACAACACAACAACTCCGGGCACAAGTTTGCGAATAAGACCACAGCCACAAAATGATTAAACATCAGTGAGAAAGATTTTCTATGCAGTTAAGTCACAAATATATGTTTAATGTAATTCAGTTATACAGTAAATCTCTTATAATTCAATATAAACTCGCATTTATAAAATAATCATAGTTTGAAAACGACGTAAAAAAAGGAATTAAACTTTAAAATAAGATATCGAGATTGTGTGTGTAGAAATTGAAAAGTACATTTGAGCTAGGATTCATAAAAAGGCCATCATGGGACGTAACAAAGACTTTTGATCCAACAAAAAAAAACTGAAGATTAATCGTCCTAAGCCTCAAATCAAATTCAAATCTATCTTTAGATTGAACTGAGCCCCAAATCCAACTGAATATAAAGAGATGATCCTTACATAAAACAAGATAAATCAAGCTGAGCCTCAAACCAAACTAAAGATAAGTAGAACTTATCCTCAAAAATTAAACTAAAGATAACATAGAACTGAGCCTCAAATCAAATTAAAGATAATATCGAACTGAGCCTCAATTCAAACGGAAGACAAATAGATCAGTCATAAGCCAAATTAAAAATAGAGATCAACCTGAGCCTTAAGTCAAGCTAATAATAAATAGAATTGATCCTCAAATGAAAGACGGACCCGGATGCCGTCTCTACAATAAAATGTTTCGACAGTGAAAAACATCGCTATTGCCCTCGTAAAGCTATGGGTGATGTTAATTCTAATTAAACAACTAAATTTTTAAAATTAAACTTCCAATTAATTTCTTAAATACTCCACACAAATCAAATGACAGTATTTAAGTACAGAAATAAAAACAAGTACTTGCACGAGGGAATTTTCAGCTTTTAATTTTACCAATTCTAAGTAGTTTATTTCATATAATCACTAGCTGATATACCCGTTCTTCACACGGGTGAATTGAAAAATTAAAAATTACAGATTGAAGAAATAAGAAGTTTTTAAAAAGTTAATTTTAAGTGAATTGCAAATTAACCAAAAAAAAAAAGTTTTTTTGCATATGCCAGCTGAACAAAAAATCATATTTGTTATTTGTTAAATTTTAAGTCTGTAGGTTTTATATTTGATAAAAAGGATTTTTTTTTATTTATGACTCCCCCGCATCTCCTTTGTGGGCCGAATTTTGCAAACGCCTTCCAAAGCTGATCTCTGCTCCGCAGAAGTAACATAATGTTACAAATTTTGTGTAATGAATGCTTAAAATAGTATAAGTAATTTGAGATGCGGAATTTGAGATGTAACAGAGATGCAGAATACGTTAATATTACTATCTGTTGCATTTATTTTATGTTAAAATTGCAATATTCGCAAGGAACACCGTTCCTTACATTATAATGGCAGTTCAATGGAAACATAGAGAAATGTTGGCGATATAGCCAAGTTAGCATCATTTTTGGCGACCCTGTTGGCAACTTGGCAATTGATAGAACGGTGCAGAAGTTGATATGCTAAAGCGCCCCATGATCAGGAGCTGCTACAAAGAGGATAGCACAAAAACCTTCCCCACAAAAAAATACATATACATACCAATTTTCAGTGATCATTTGAAAGGTGTTGGAGTGAAGCGAAGTCATATATACACATTTCCCTTTTTGTATTTATAAATTACGACTAGCTACTTCATACTTAAATTTTATTTCATGTATAAATTATTAAAATTTATTTCACGTATCATAATGGCTAACATCAGAGTGAGCTAGCTACCTTATTTTAATGCCAAAACTAGAATATCATATCCCTTTCACGAACACGATCATTCCCCATTTCCTCGTCTAGGGACTGACTAGTTATAGTTCTAAGCACAGGCCAATATAAATGAGACAACTCTGACAATTTTATGGCCCCTTGAGGACAATTTACGGGGAATACGTAAAAAAAATGGCTTATTTTCTTTTGTGTAGGGTCTCTGTGTGAATAAATCTAGTTAGAGTTTGATATGTATGAAAAAAACCTAGAAATATTGCGCTGACTTTTGTTCCATTTAAATTACTACCTTTCGATGAAAAGGATAAGAGAAGAATAACAATTTATACAACGATGAAAAAGAAACAATTCTCTATTCGATTTACTTTGTATTAAAAACAGGGTTATTCCTAATTTCCTCCAAGGTTTCTGTAAGCGCTATAGTGAGTAAACTAAGGCGGAAACAGCAAAAAAGAACATTTGAAAGAATACAAAACAATTCGTTTCATTTACATATTTTACAAGTATTCGATGTGTGAAACCTTGGTTACACAGAATACATCAATGCTGTAGTCCAGTTCCAGCCACACTCTACTCAACATGGTATTATCAAAGTTATTGAGACAGCTCGTGTAATCATTTCGTGCAGTTTTGCAATATCACGCGGCAAAAGGGAGTACGAAAACTTGGGTCTTATATAAAAGACCAAGTTTGCGGATAACATGGTGCAACGTTTTCGTCTCCAAGCTGTGAGTCTTTTGTGGAAATGATCATTAGACGTGCATCCTGCAGCTGCATGTCGGGGGCTTGGACCTCTCCCGCAACCCCTTAACCCCGACGGACCTTTTTTCCCGCCGACCAGCAGGATGTGAGGGTATACTGGGGGGCGTAGAACCCTGATCCCCGAGCAGAGAGAGAGAGATGCTTTGAACCTTCAAGGGAGTGGTCGCCGAAAGGATTCCGCCTCTCACAAACCACAGTTTTGAACTCTAATAATCTTTTAATAAGTTTAATAACTTCAATGTATAATTATGTAAATAATAGCTGTGACGTAAATAAACTATTTACGTCAATTAAACTAATCAATATATCACGCTACAATTATTTATCTCAAACGTCACAACGGAAAGGATAACACGTGCCGTCAGTAACATTGATCCTACCATGTTGAGTAAAATGTGACAGAAACTGGAGTATCTCATTCATGTATGCCGTGTAGCCAAGGCTATACACGTAGAACACTGTAAAGTATAAAAAAAACATAAATTATTTCTGTATTCTTTCAAATATTCTTTTTTTATGTACCCTTCTAAGTTTTTTTATAACACTTCGAAACCCAGAAAGAAATTATAAATAGCCTTGTGCATAAAAAGGGAAATTAAAGGATATTACAGAAGCGTATAATACAAGTTGTTTTGCTTAGTAACAGAGTTGAACCTGGATTAGAAGAAAAATAAGGCATAAAAATAACTTTTAGAAAAGAAACAGAAAAAGTCCCATTGAAATTGACTGTAAAATCGTAAGTGATGAAATTCAAGAGGCTACAAAAAGGGCCGGGACAAAAATCCATCTAAAAATAATCTGAGTAAGTGAAATATTTGAATATTACCTCTTCTCACGCAATTCATTACAAAGTATAGGTAAGGTTTCATGATCAACGCCCAAAAAACTCTGATGTTATTTGATAGTACAGAATACAATTACATAGAAGTATGATATCCTAGGTAGGAAAAGATTTTTATTTATAATCAAAAATTTACATCCATCCCATGTGTACCCTAATCAAACATTTACAGGATTACACCATTTTTTCAAAACAATTATCCATTAACCATTTCTTTTTAGTTTGTTCAATTAAATTTATTTATTGAATAACGTTATTTTCAAATATCTTATAATTAAAAAAAAAGTAAATAAAGGTCTTAACCCTTTATAAGGCTTCTTTTTTTTAGAACTATTCTAAGATAGGATATTTTGCATTGCATGATATTAATAAAATATTATTTAAAAGTAACAAAATTTACAAAAAAAATTATAAATTAATTAGATTTTGTATTCAAAAATTTGGGAATTTATACTTATTAATTGCCATGAAATTTCAGAAAGCAGAGATCAACACATAGTGAGACATTGTATTTTATACAAACGTATATTGTCCTCATGTACCTTAGTAGAGCACAAACGGTGACGTCTATGTTTTTTGTTTTAAACTGACAAAGGGTTATCAACTTCAGTCAATGGTTCGGCATGTGGCACAGTTTTGGTACACGTGGAACCTAAGAGAAAGCTCTATTATCCCCTTATCAAAATAAGGTGAAAACCACTCTCCCAGTTGATTTAGTTTCTGATTCGCTTTCGAAGAAGTGCGAAAAGGAAATGACGTCACATCTCCATGACAACCAAGCCCGTCTTTCAACCGGTTGCCGCATCTCGATGGGATGAGAAGAGAAAGGATGAATTTCTTTAATAACAAGGATTAAAGAGAATATTTTTTTTTCATTACTAGTTACCTCTTAAATAACTGCGTGTGATTTCTGAAAGGAAATTTTAAGTAACCACTTGGAAGAAAAGGTAGAGAAGTTTAAAATAAGATCACATGAGGGGTGAAAATGCTCCACTAAACGCGTGCAAAAGCTTGCATAGCGAGGGAAGAGAGAAGTAATTACATTGAACAAAGTCTTGCAAAAGAAAACAACTAAAGATAAATAACAATAAAACATTTTAAAAACAATTGATATACGAATTTCTTAATTCGGATCAAGACATTTCATCCTTTTCAGAGTTGGGAAGTGTTGATACGAGTAGTTAAGAACTGATTTAGGTCTCTTAGAAGATCTAGGGATAGAATTGCCATAAGCCGGGATTTCTTTGGAACAGTTTTCTTGCTGCTCGGAAAATTTACAGGTCACATTTTGCACTTGCGACTTGAAAAATCGAGTTATCTGTTGTGCTAGCCGAAGTGCTGTCATAGGTGGGAAAAATAGCTTCCCATGTGGAAATTTAAAATTTAAATTGGTGGTAGATATACTCGCCACAGATATATAAAAATATTTTTTTCTTTTAAAAAAAATAGGTTTTCTGCATGAGATTATTAGTTTATTATAACATTGATTTTTTTCCTTACAGAAATAATTAACACAAGCTGCATTTCTGATGTAACAAATGTCTTTATGATTCATTTCTCAATTTAAAAAAATATAGACCAAAAGCATCAAAAAGAAAGTATTCCATCGAACATACAAGGTGTGGCAATTAAATTCCTTTACTGCGCATGCTCTATCCGTTAGGCTTGGTGTGAAGGAGTGGAAATGGAATATAGTTAACCTTGATCCGTCCGGGAATGGTGCCACGCTGTCCCATCCCTCTATCTAGTTCAGTTTGTCTCTCATCCTTGTCTGAATATGGCATTGTCGTGTCGAAGTACCGCGATCATAATTAACTTAAAAATCAAGCTGCGCATACATTTGCAATTACTAGTGAAATAAAAACCAACAAGCTCCAACAATGTTTTAAATTGTTAAAAGAAGTGTTCGCAAATAACTGCTTTTCACGTGGTCAATTTGTTTTAATGGTACGAACGATTTTCTTAAGGTAGGGATGACTTGAAGATGATGAACGTTCTCTTTCATCAGTGCCATCAAGAGCTGATGGAAACTTCTTAAAAAGCTAATGAAATCTTACGAAAAGACCGCTGTTTGAGTGTTTTGATGATGTCAGATATTACGAACATCGACAGAGAGACAATAAGAAAAACTTTGGTTGAGAATTTGCAAATGATGACAGTTTGCTCAAAAGTGGTTCCGAATGACTTGACCATGACAACACCCCGGTGCACATTTCGCTCTCTTTAAAACAGTTCTCGGTGGATAAATGTATTACTGTGCTAGAGCATCCACCGTACTCACAAGATATCGCCCCATACCGTTTTTACTTGTTTCTTAAAGTTAAATATGCTTTGAAGGGAACACATTTTTAATCTGTAGATGAGGTGTAGAGAAAAACGCAAGCTTACGGAAGATGGCGACACCTAATGAGCCAAAGCACTGCCTCGAACGGTGGAAAACTCGTATGCAGCTATGTATTGCTAAGGAAGATAATATGTTGAAGGGGATTAATAAGTATTTGTGCATTGTTTTCAATAAAGCTAATTAATTCAATAAAGCTAAGACTAACTCGGTTTAATTGTCACAGCAGTATAGGCAGACCAATTTAGACAAGAAAATTTAACAACATGTTACCACTTTGAACCGAGTAGAATTTCACACATTTGCAAAGAATCGTCTATGCTTAACAAAAATAATTTCAATTTAGAATACAAACTTCTGCTTTATGAAAAACTACTTTAAAATGTTGGATTTCCGCAGAAGTGTTTGCAGTCTCATAATATTTTAGAAATGCATCTACTTCAAGCAAAAAGAGTGGGAAAAAATCTGAAATATTCAAATGTGTGCCACGTTTTCAAAGGGAAAAAAGAATGTTGCAATTCTTTTTATTTCATTTGTGTAACTAGCGATCATTAATTTGACTCTAATCGCAAAACGCACTAGACTGTAAATTTTTTCCATTCTCTCCTTAAATTACCAAAACTAAATGCAAAAGGTTTATATTTCAGTATTTTCAATACAATAAGTTAGAAAATTATGAATAATATTCTGATATTGTATTGTTATTATCAAAACACTATAAAAATGAACTTGTGATTTTTGACTCGATAAAAAATTTGAGAATAATTCAAAAGAATCATTGAGGAATTTCTTGGGAAGATGCCAGGAGAATACTTAAAATTCCATCGAATCTTTCGAATCGCGGGACATTCTGCATTTCTACGCATGAGCGGTTTCGAGACAGTCGACTTCTAAAATAGAATCATCATACAGTCTCATTGATTATTCTTTTTTACAAACACAGTAACAAAAATGTATAAAAATATAAACATTTGATATCTGTATGGTTGCCAAAAAAGATAATAAATAATAACAAAATGCCAGGAAATATGTAGAGCACAAATTATGTTGCAAATCATAACAATTTGGAATTTGCTTTGTGTTTAGATTATTTAGATATTAAATTGGTTTTTCGCCGACGAAAAACATTAATATTTTTGTCTTAATTATCAAAAATTCATACGAAGTTTATTGTCAAAGGAATCATTATTCTTGAAAGAGATATAAAAAAATTGAATTCATTTTATCTAAAATATGATTGTCAAGGTTGAAAATCATAAGTATTAAAATACAATATTCTTGTCCAGCAAGAAACTTTTGCGTTTTGAAAAGTAATAATTTCTACCTGATCTATTTTTTAAACACCTGCTTTTACCTATAATGGATATAATTTTTAAAAATATATTTATATAGTGATAAATTCTTCTTACAATTCGTGTTGGATCAAATTAAAACATACAGAAATTAAGCGACATTTTATCAATTGATTGATTTTATAATTATTTATATGTATTCGAAAATTAAAAAACAATTGATATCGAATCAGATTAAGAATTGTATGTTAGCTAAGAAATTGTCATGTTCATCTCAAAAACTGTTTTTTTTTTTTTTTTTCGTCATTTGACTTTCTTCTCGACACAGTCTTCAGCTCAATGACTTTTCCATTTAAATTTTTTCCACGAGACTGGAAATGCAGAACGTTATTTTCTAAGCTCATCAATTGTGTAATATTAGAACGGAAAGATGAACATAGTTGGTTGTAAGGTACTATCAGGGCAAGAACTGTTACTTTACTTGATATACGTAATGTATTAGTTTATGTTTTATTAAAATTTAAGCTCACTTTTCAAAATTTTACCGTAAAAATCGCTGCGTCTGTGAGTTCGTGTGTGTGTTTTAATGCAAACTTTGCATAGAATATTTTTAAATTCCTGTTTTATCTCAGAGTTTACTCAAAAACATTTTTTCACGTAATATAATGCTAGTTAATATATATATATATATATATATATAAATGCTTATAAGTTGTATATTTATTTACAGAACAGTATTACCAAAAAATATATAAATGGATTCAAAATAATTACAGTAATTCCAAAAATATTACACATAATATAATTTCCCTTATTTTATTCATCTCAATGTTAAGGGAAGTTTTTTTAAATGTTTTTTCCTTAACAGAAAAGTAATTTGAAGCAAATGATTAATGTGTATACAAAAAAATCTATTTGATTTAACATTTTGCTACATTTTAATTTATTTCATTTCGATCTAATTAACTACGATTAAAACCTTAAGAAAATATTTAAAAGCACACATTTATAACATTTCCTTATATTTAAAAGAAAACAAATTTAATGAACAAAAATAGAATTTACATCGTTTCATAATTTATGCTTTTTTTTTTTTGTTCCAGTTTAAATATTCATATTAAAAACTTAATCAGATTTTAAAGCAATTTTCTTAGCTTAAAAAAAATAATCTTTTTTTCTCTGTATAATATTCATAAGAAAAGCTAATCACAATTTTTACGTAAAGGGAAAACTTAAACGGATGTTTTTAAATTGCAAAATATTTGAATTTTACTCAACATCAAGTAAAAATTTTTCTCGGTAGATTATCTGGTAAAAATTTTACACGTGAGTAATTTTTTAAAAATTCACCGCCTCCGTTAATATGCACAAAGATAAGCTCCTAAAATCAAACTAATTAAAAACAAACTAAACTAAGTTAGTGATTAAATAGTTAAATGAACTCTGCTTGACTTTAAAAAAATAAAACTAGAAATCTAATTTCCAGAACCTGGAGAGAGAGTGGTTGATAAAAATATATTATTAATTTTACCCAAAGAGCGAAAGATATTTAAGGGAAGTTGGTAAAAATTTATTTTAGAATTAAACTACATTTACTTTTTATAGTATTCCGCTTTTTTAGTAATAAGTATAACTATATTAAAAGAAAAGGTTGAATTTTTAATCGGCACGAATATATTTCAAAAAATTTATATTTGATTTTAAAATTTATTTAATAAAATGTTTGATGGTCATTAAAACTTAGCTGCATTTGATATTTATTACATTTCCAGGAAAAGTTTGAAAATAGAAAGTGTTTAAATATTTCCTGTTATTTATTATAAATTTAAGTTTAAATTGGGTCAATAAAAAGTTGGACCATTAATCTATCACCCACACATTTTTTTATTATATATTCATTAAATGATATCAAAATGATTAATTAAAATAATAAATTAAACTAATTCATTAAAGGATTTCATTGATTGATTCAAGTTAGTATAATGAATTTTACGATAATTCTTAAGGTATCATTAATGTATAAATCCATAATAAATTTCCACTTGATATAAACATGAAAAGATATTTCAGTTTTAATTTTCTTGAATTAAGGTCTCTTTTATTGGAGTTCACTATATATTATAACACCTAGAATTTTTAACCTTTATTTCATATTACAAGAAATATTAAAAGTAAAATAATGTTTTCTTAACACGCTTTTATTTGCTTCACCTGTATGTAACGGAATCTTTGAACTCAATTTTGACCCACTGTAAAAGGTCAGATTAATTCGAAATTTTGCACACTTGTCAAGGACTGAGGACAATAACATAATTTAATAATTTTGTTCCATTGTCCTGATCAGGATCATCAGGATTAACGACTTCCCATTTCCAGATTTGGCGACTAAAAGATTAAGTTACAACCCTAAAGGGAAAACGCGCTCATGGTTAATACAAATAATTTCGCGCTAACTCTTCGATTCAAAGCGTATACTTTTATGTCTAATACTGATGCAAGTTTCAGAGGGAATATTGAGCTCTTTTTAGTGAAAAATGTCATTGACTTTACACCTTCTTCCGCATGAAATACTTCAAACTTAGCTCTTCCATATTTTCTTTTTCTTCTTCCTACATTTTACAAACCAGGTCGTATAGACGCACTGATAGGACGCCAATACGTATTCCAGATTCTACAAAATGACGCATTTAAGATTAATTCATCAATAAATAAATGATAGCTTAAGAAACTAAAACAACGCCCTCTTTTATTGTAGATCAAACTAAAACAATAAAAAATAAATTATAGTTTAAAAAAAACTAAAAAAACACGCTTTTATAGTGAATCGAACTAAAAAGTAAAAAAATAATTCTTAATATAAGAATAAAATGATTAATAAGAAAATTAATGTCATTGGGATAAAAGCGTGGGGTGCTCTATATTAATTGTTATAATTTCTTACTAGTACTATTCTGAAATGCAGAGTTAGTGTAAAAATATAGTACAAAGCACCCCACACACGCTTTTACCACAATGACATTAATTTTCTCTTTAATCATTTTATTCTTATATTAAGAATTATTTTTTTAATTTTTAGTTCGATAATTATAAAAGAGTGTTTTTTAGTTTTTTTTAATTATAATTACACAAAAATCTTTGGTATACTTGGTTTTAAAATATTTTAATACACTTAATGTGTATTCAAATAATTCTTAATTTTTTCTAGTGAAATTATATGAGTCAATTAAATAAAATATTTTTTTAAAAAATGTTTCTTAAAGTTTAATACACAAAATTCCCAAGTTAAAAATTGTTTCCTTTGGTCGATTCTTAAATAGGTAAAAAAATTAATTACATTTGAGATATAAGTGCTATTACACCTGAATAGTAAAAAAATTTAAAATCAAATATTTAAAGACAGGAATGGCATCCCTGAATTCCAAAATCAATAAATTAAAAGGAATTTAGAGTATTTATGGAAGTTAATATTAATTTTGAATTTTATACAATCAGTTTTCAAAGTTTCTCTTAAAATTACAAACAAAATAAGATGAAAATTTAATTTTAAGAAACCGCATCTTAAAAAGAAATCTTTATTTTTCTTTACTTTTCTCAAAAGAGCTAAAATGAAAATTACAGAAATATAGTCTGGCTTCTAAAATTAGTAAACTCAATTTTTACAGTAAACATAACTAACACACGCTGGAAAATATATGTCACTTATAATTTTATTTCTTTCGTTCCAAAAATAACTAAAAGGGCCATGTTGCAAAAACGGCGACATGACATTTTAATGTCTTAAGAATTGATATTCATCTTTCATGTTGACCTGTGGGTTTTCATAAGGCTTCGTCTTCATCTTAATCTAATTTAGATTCCTTATTTTTCAAGAGAGAAGCTTTTTTCCTTTCATGTTACCAAACATTTTCTCGTAATTAATTACAAAAAACTGTCCCAAGTAGTATTTTTAAAGTAGAAAAATAACAGCAGGAGTGACAGACAAAGAAACTGAAGTACAATGCGAATTAATAAACGTCTGTCGGAAGAAAAAGGAAATTTTTCCTTTTTATGTGTCATAGAATATATTTTTCTTACATAACAATTTAAGGTAGCTGACTACCCTCAGAACATGATTCTTTTTTTAAAAAAATTGACGTTTTTCTTATGATTTTATTTTATAGGCCATCTTATTAGCTTTATAAAAATACCTTTTTATTTTCCATTCACTAGAACAAAAACTACATGAGTTTTAATAAAAGCGGATGCCATAACTTTACATAAGATGTCAAACTTTAAAATGCGCTTCCCTCGAAATGTGTTTTTTTTTTCGAAAAGCTCAAACGGGGACTGTGATTAATCAAAAAGTTTTTTAAATAATTTGCTGAAATTTTTTGTGTATGTTTTGTATAACAGTAGAAGTATTTTAACCTTCAGATGTATCAATCACTGTTTTATTACAAAACTTACAGTCCCTTATGTGAATATAATCACTGTTTTTTTTAAGCAATTTCATATAATAACTAAGATAAAGGGCTCTAGTTTTTGGAAAAATTAAAATATCTCTTATCCTGAAGGTCATTTAAAAAAGGAATAGAAAAGTAATACATCAAAATTGAAAAATTGAGAATTTGTTCATTTACTGTTTGTACAGAATGGGCCCCGTTTATGCAATTTTTTGTCAATTTTTACCCATTATTTCCCATTTTAGTAGTAATAATTTATTTTTCTCTTCTTGTAACAAATGGTAATATTTATTATTTATTTATTGTAATTACCGCTAGATGGCACCAGCAGACAGAGTACCAGTTTAGTTTCCCTCTGGTGGGAAACCGGGAGTTGAATGATTAAGACGGTGAATCTGCTGGTGTACGCATCGCGGGGGAAATCCTTCCCCATGCATTCCTGTAATTTTATATATGTATATCCTAGAACTGTATAGCTGTTTATATATACAGTAAATAAACTGCATTTAGCCCTGAAGTGAATAAATTTCATCTAATGATCTATCCATTCATCCCAGAGGGCTAAATTCTTAATTTTAGTCTTTTTTTTCTTATAATGTACTAAATGAGTCTAAAAACCACAAAAAAAAATCTCCATATCTCCATTTTTTTTAAAGAAATTTTTCGCAAGTAGTCGGATACCTTAAATTAATATTTACTCAAAATTCGAGTCCATTTATTTATAATATTTTATTCATAAATCCAAATACTGAATTTCGAAACGCGTCTCATTCCATCTTATTCTAAAGAATTAAAAAATTATTTTGATAGATTTATTATTGATTCCTCGTTAAAAAGATTAGACCTTGGATTTTCGCTATATTTATAGGCCTTGTAAAAGAATATCATAATGGCTTACACGTTATGATATTACTAACCAGTTTAAATTTTTCCCCCAAATACTGATGTAATTTCTAAAGGTAACTTATAATTCCCTTCACTTGAACATGTGGTAACATATTTTATATTGCGTTTTTTCTTGAGTGTATATATAAGGAAATTGAATAATATCCTCTCTTGCATTTTTACTTTTGAGCGAAGCTCACGTTTAAATTTACTCTGTTGATGCAAGAATGAAATAAACGATGATGTGATCAATATTAAAAAGGTTTGATTTAGTGCCCCGACTGTAATACAAAAGATTAATCTCATCTTCACATATTTTGGATTTCACATGTCTATAATTTGGACTATTAGTGGTAAAATTAATTGAATTATGTTTTTGCTTGCATTATCTGAGCTTTCTATCTCGGAGTAAAAATACGCACAATAAAATCCGGAGTATAACGTGCGAGTGAATATTAATGTCGTACTGTTTAGCAACACGAGAGCTTTTGGCGACGGACCTCGTAATTTTGAACCATGGTCAAATGACGAGGATGACACCTGAGGGAATATAACGCGCACTTTTAACACAAAATTTAAGATCGAAGTTTACGGGAGTGCGTTATACGCTGGGTATAAAAATGACGTCTTAAAGAATATGAAAAAAAAGATGAGCATAAAACAATTAGACTTCTTCATATGTCAAAATACTGTTTGTTTAAAAGAAATGACATTTCATATGAAATGAAAGGTTTGTAGTTTTCAAAGAGTACTATTTTTTCAAAGCCAGAGATAATACCTCGAATAAAAGAATTCAAAAACACGAGAGCGTTGCACACGTACATTTCTGGTTTCTACATGGAAATGAAGGTGCGCGTTGTATGGCGAATACTTCTAAAAATTGAACCTAATACCTAAAAATGAAAGTCTAAGTGCGCGTTATACGCTGGATGTTACGGTAATCATTTCTAAGTCGTGAGTCAGAAACAGTACATTTCTCAGCTGTAATCTTTTATATATACGTCTTAAAATAATTACAGATATATCCTTCAGTTTTTATAACCATATACATCAAAATAATACATTTCTTAGGCACAAATCTATATCACTGCGTTAAAAAAATGTTTAGATTACACCTATTTCTGCTTTTACCCCACAAAATGTGTATAAATAAAAATATCTCATAAACGTATAAATTATTGCTTTTAAAACAAATACCTTTTTTCATTTACAAAATATTTTTTTCTACCTTAGAAGTGCTGAGTTTTTATTATCAGCTGACTATACGTTTAAATTTACAATAAACCATAAACTTCGTCATAAATTTAAATTTATTCATGCATAAAACTTTCTATGTTGGTATTTTCTCGACAAAATAATTGATTTACTGTCGTTGACACCGCTATAACCACGTTCATATACCATAAAATAAAGCATACTTCACACATTAAAGCAGAAAAAGTCTCTTGCCGGAGCTCCTAACACATAAACGGAATACTTCAAAGGCAAGTGTGTTTCATAAAACATTGAAGAAAATGCAAAGCAAGTAAGTGAATTTTGTTCTAAATCTCGACTTTTCACAGGTAATTAATATTGTAATGAAGTGTGCGTAATTAGTGTTTAATTTTATCTTAAAATAGTACAAACAAATTAAATCTGGATTTTTTAATAAGTTAATATTATTTTCTGTACATTTATTTTATAAAAACTAATATTCACAAGCAACGCTGTCTCTTTCATTATACTGGCGTTTCAATGGGAACTTGGCGAAATATTGGCGATACAGCCAAGTTGGCATCGGTTTGGAGATCACATTTGGAGACTTGGTGACTCTTTTGGCGACAATATGCATGCTTTTCAAAATTACTGGAGAAGGTTGTGACGTATGCCCTATGACGTAAGCAAATTGTTCGAGAAAGCACTGGAAGGTAGCCACGCAGACTATAAAAAGCGGTCACTTCCTGAAGTTGAGTTAGTTCTGTTTCAGCTATTGAAAGGTTCACTTCAATGTGTGTCTGTCTAATACCGAAAGGTCGTTTACGTACTTTTTCAGTCAGTGAATATTAACATCGCACTGTTCAGCTACACAGGGGCTTTTGGGGATGGACCTCGTCATTTCGAACCATGGTCAAGTGACGAGGATGACACCTGAGCTGGCACCCCTTCTCCTAACTACCACACCACAACAATGGGAAGACATTTGAGCTCTCGACAGATTTAATGTTCATTGCTCCCCTACACGGCGGGTCTTTAGTGGTACTAAGCTCGAACTCATGACATGCCTGCCATGATCCAATACCTTGACCACTAGACTACTGCAGCCCTACGTACTTTTTCAGACACTAGACATAAATAGCTGTATCTAAGCGTTGTTTTATGTGTGGAAACTTTCTGAAACTTTTTGTACGAGTTTTACTACTATTTAGCCTGTATTTTAAGACTGTTTTGTGTCTCAATAAATTACATCGCTCTAGAAGAAATGTTTTGTTCTTTAGAACAGCTGCAGAAAGAAGTCCACGAATCCCGATCAACGCAACAGTATCTATATTTGAATATTATACGTGCGTGCGTGGGCTTTAAATAAAACAGTAAGGAAAAACAATTATACTATTATGAAATATTCACTTTTAATCAAAAGAGATTTTTTTCATTGGATATAATAATAATACTAACACACACGCATTTTTCATTATTAAAAAAGGATAAATAATATAATTCAATAAAATATCTGACAAAGCTAAATATCTCAAAATTATTATTTTAAGCTACGTTTTTGATAATGTACTTAAATATGTGATGTATTCCCTTTATAGAAATATATGCAGAATATCCCCATGGATACGTATTCAAACATATGTTTTAAGAAAGAAAACGTGCGTTTCTTTTTTTAAAATAAACGTATTTAAACATAAAAATAATTGTACAATATATAAACAAAAAATTTTTAATAATCATAAAATTTTAATTTACAAACGTTGCATAGAAAATAACAAAAATATTGCTACATAGCTCAGGGCTCGAGGATTTTATGCTAACAGTCTCAAAGAGCAAAACAGTTCTTCAAAAACGATGGAAATTTATTGTAAGAAAACAATCCTTAAAATACAAGATACAGCAGCAAAAATTCACTTAATAAATCCCAGAAGGTCTTTACACCTTCTACAGCGCTCAGACACAACCGTCTGTGTAAAATACAAATACGTAACGCTTAAGATTATTCGCAAGCACTATCTCGGTAGTAGCAACTAATCGCTAGTGGACTCTTCAACGGTCAAAACAATACTAACTCATCTTCAGCGAGCATCTACTATTTATAGTCTACACGGATTTTCTCGAAAGATCCGATTACGTCATAAAACGTGATATTAATAGATTTCTTCAATAATTTTCAGAAGCATCCATATAGTCACCAAATCGCCAAAAGGTCACTCTATCACCATTATAAAATAATGAACGGTGTTGCTTGCGAATATATTACAATTTTAACATAAAATAAATGCAAAAGAAAGTAATATTAACGTAGTATACGTCCAGTTTTCTATTATTTACACTACTTTAAACATTAATTACAAGAAAAGTTCGTAACAATATTTAACTAACCTTCAGCATACATCCGGATTTATCCTATCACTATCAACGTCAGCAGTTAAATGATCAAATTACATTTCCAACATGGGACTTCGGCTCAATGTTTTCTGTAGTCCAACCCTTTATGCTCCATTGATACTTTAAAGTACCACTAGAATCGTATTACAATTTAAAATATTCTAATCGTCAATTACCAATGGTGCATTTTAGGATTAATATATGCTGATTAGTTCCCTTTATCATCTATAGATAATAAAGGGAATTGTAGTTGTTTTGAGAAGCTTAAAATTGTCGAGAAGGAAACCTATCTTTCCCATTATGTTTTATTTCAGAAGCCAACTGGTTGTGTGATACTCGACAGAAAGTTTCTACGGTATAATAGCTCAATAATCATTATAGTAAGTCCATTATACAAATATATTGTTTTCTTAATTTATAAGCCCTGAGAAAAATGCTTGTTTTTGTAAAATTTAAAAAATATAAGTCTTACTTTATTTTCAAAAACTTTTTTGTAAAATGTACCTCTCAGTTCCGCAGACAAAGCAGTTTTAACTTGTTTTTCAATACTCTCCAGTTTAAATCGAAGAATAATATTTTTGTTCATGATTTTTTTAAATTTAAATCCATGAGATTATTACTTATTTTATCCATATACATTGTTCTGTATATGCTTAATGTAAAATTGTCAAGTAGCATGTTTTGTGCTTGAATAAAACCATTATTTGTAAAATGTGTATTTTTGCTTTCACAGCCTTTTGAATATTTCCTATCTCATTTCAGATGTGCTTAGAATGAGAGGTCTAACAACAGAAAAAGTTATATCACGCTTCGAAAGTCTCCCTTCAGACTGCAGTAGAAAATTGAAGACATTGTGAAGTGTGTGTAAAAAATCTATGCAGAGCCAACCACACTCAAAATGTGAAATGTGCAATGCATTTTTTATGCTTGTGTGGATAAAAAAAATTGTTTTCGTTATTGTCATCGAGGATAGGTCTATGAATCTTTTTACACATGAGATTGAAACAGTGCGGTGAAATATTGAACATTTTTTTTTCTTTAATATCGAAGTTGGGAAATATTTTCAACTTTAGTGACTCGAAGATAATAAAAAGCACCAATTCAATTTATTGATTCTAATTAATGACATTTTTTAAAATTTACATTATTATTCTATAAATATTCTAATCCGCTTTCATAATATAATCAAAGAAATTTGTAAGGAGGAAATTTTTTTAATTCATAATTTTAGGTATAAATAATTAATCAGTCAATAAAATTAATTTTTAAGGAGAAAATCATTCTAATTCATAATTTAAGGTATAAACGATTAATCAGTCATTAAAATTACGTTTTAAGGAGAAAATCCTTTTAATTCATAATTTTAGGCATAAATAATTAATCAGTCAATAAAATTAATTTTTTAGGAGAAAATCCTTTTGATTCAAAATTTAAGGTGTAAATGATTAATCAGTGATTAAAATTAAGTTTTAAGAAGAAAATAGTTCATAATTTAAGGCATAAATGATTAATAAGTTATCTCTCTACTCGAATGTTTTATGAGCAAGTTTATGATATGAATTTTAATAATATTAATCCATGATCATTGACGCAGTGAGACTCAAGAACCATTAAATCAAAGTCTGGAAAACTTTCAAACATTAAATTTTTTTTACATTTAAACAAGCAGTTAAATTCCCAAACCTAAGCATATTAATCCAACATTCAATCATGCTAACATCTTAACCCTTTCGTGGGCTTTGGGAAAATTACTTCCCATCTACATGACCTTACAAAATACACTTGTAGGAAGCGCAAAACCCATTATAATATATTGTCCTAGCTATTATAACGATGGGAAGACTAATTCCCGTACTAATCTTTAATTTTCTTACTGTGATATTGCCATCATAAATAGTTTCATACTGTGGCAAGTGAACAAAAGAAATAGAAGTTTAGACCAGCTAACATTCCGTACAGCATTAGCTTGTCAGCTAATAGACGAATAATCCTTTAAAAAATGGAAAGGATGCCCTGCTAGCTTTCAAGCAAAGAGATTTGTAGTTCCGACTGATGAAGGCTTAGCCAGTGTGGGAAATCATATGTCAAAGATGGTTTCCAACTATAGACGATGTAGGAAATGTAGCAGAAAAGAACAAGAAAAAGGGACCCACTACATGCAGAATGTAATGTCCACTTGTGCATTGCAACATATTTCTCGTCTTTTCATGACAAATAATCACCATTAAATTTAATTTTCTTTATGAAGGTGAATGATTGCTTGGGAAGTATTCTTCCCACCCTTAAAATTTAAATGTAAACATAAATTCGGGATAAATAAAATACATTTCCTTAAATGCTATTGTTTATTTGTTAATAAAACATAAAAAACTGCAAGAAATTCAAAAGAGAAATAAATGGACAACGAAAGAGTTAAGAAATATTCATAATAACAATCCCTCAATCTCTCGAATACGCTATCCCGTGCATTTATATATTAAGGGAAGAGCTGATGCCATATGGGAAAAAAGAACTTTATATAAAACTTCATGGAAATTAAATGCGGAACGTTTGATAGCGGTACGATTAAATAGGTTCATGATCTGCCTCTACTTCACTTGGAGGAAATTCCAGATGAAATAAAAAATGGAGTTAAAAACAGATTGAAGGTTCATTTCCAACAGTTTATAATTAAAAATTATAGAATGCGGTTCATTTCAATTCTTATTAATTTACATTAATTGTAGAAAACGAACAGGAGCTTACCACAGGAAATAAAATCGAAAGAAAATAACAAATTCACACTAAATTATATAAAAAAAACAAGAGGGGGAACCGCAAAACCCCTACTTAATAAAATTCTAGAATGTTGGGTTTTCTCTAGCCTGAATAGCCAAACTGAAAACCATACTACTCTAAATCTATATTTTTAAATTATTTTGTATATCTCGGGTGGCTGCGTAACCAAATGGTTTTGGTTACAAACTCCGGGCCCTTAGATTTCTGGGGCCATGAAGACTTACCTTGTAGAAGGGCTTATGAGAGACTCAATAGAAAGAGATCAAATGAGAGAGATCTATAGAGACTCAAAGTACTCGTGGTGGTACGGTGTGGAAATTTGGAGAGCAGGGTACCAGCTCAAGTGTCGTTTTCATCATTTGACAAAGGCTTAAAACTACGAGGTCCATCTCTGGTGTCTCTAAAACTCACTTTACAATTCGACGGTAATCAAAAATAAAATCATCATATCTTGGTTATAAAAAGTAAAATAATAAAGTTATGTACAGTGAAAATCGTTTAACGCGAAACTTAAGGGACTAAAATATTTTTTCGAGTTAAAAGAATTTCGTGTTAAAGGATATTGCAAAAAAACATGCATTTAAGAAAATAAAGTTTATTTGCGTACATTATACACTAAAGTGTCACAGAATTAAGGATAGCAAGGACTATAGAAGTTGTGTAGCCCTGTGGTAACTTCATATATAGTGCGTACTGTGGTTGTTCTGAATAAGTTGTTGGAATTGCCAGTCGTAAACTGCCTGATTTAGACGCCTTCGATCACGGACAAATAGCAGGTGCCCGACGCATGGGCCTTTTAATTTCCAAAATCGTCAGACAGCTAGAATTTTAGAAATCGACAGCGTCAAGAGTATACTAGTACAGGATGGTGGACAAAAAACTTGCGATCGGGCAAACTGCAAAGGACAAATTAGCCTTGACAGTGCATGGTGAGAGACGGCTCAGGCATACTGCAAGTACCCAACGAAGCCAAGCATTAGCTCCAATTACCACCCAGTTGAAAGATGGTGCCAGTCGTACAGTAAGTAAACGAACTGTGCAACGCTTGCTTCAACGTATGGGTTTCGGGGGGTGTCAAAACGAGAGTACCATTGCTCAATGCTCGCCATCGGGCTGTACATCTTGTCTGGGCAAGACAGCATAGAGACTGGAGGGTACAGGACAGGAAACGAGTAGCATGGAGTGATGAGTCTCGAATCCGACTATTTAACGACGACGCGAGGCTGAGAATATGGCGTCAGGCTCATGAAACCATGGATCCTGCATGCCAGGTTGGAACTGTACAATGGCATGGTGGCTCAATCATGGTCTAGAGTGTTTTTTCGTGGCACTGTTTGGGATCTTTGGTGAGTGTACCAACCTCCCTTAACTCAATTCGGTACGTAGAGTTGTTCTGGGTGATCACCTCCATCCGTTTTTGCTGTTCTGTTATTCACAATGTAATGGAGTTTTCCAGCAACACAATTGTACCTTTCATATGCCTTAGTTGGGTACTGGCTAATTGGATGAGCATTTCTCTGACTTTTCGGTCATAAATTGGCCACCTAGAAGCCCAGATTTAAATCCTATAAAGCATCTTTGGGATGTTTTGGAATAAGGCGTGAAAGGCCATCACACAGCACCAACAAACCTTACTAAATTATGGACAGCTTTAGCCAATATTTGGCAAGTCATTCCCGTGGAATGTTTCCAGAAACTTGTTGAATATATGCCTCGTCGTATGGCAGCCGTTATCAAGGCCAGGAGGCCCAACTATTTTCTATGCAGGTTTCCCTAATTCAGTGGCACTTCAGTGTATACATATGCATGTACTTAATAAAAATCAACGAAACAAAAACTTTCTCAAGAACGTAATGGAATTTAACACAAAGTTTTCAAGTTTTTTAAAAAACAAAACTGATGAGAGATGAGATGTTTTTGTGTGGCGTTTGAAGGGGTGGTGGGTGAAAGTATTTAGATAAACAAAACTGGTTTGTATCACAGGTATTACAAAGCCAAATTTGCCTCCTTTCTACAAAACATGTAAAACCACCTTCATTTTACATCCTTCGTAAATCTCGCCTACACGGCTAGTTTTTTCCGAATTTTATTATTTCCCAGAAGGGAAGTCTTTTCGTGTTAAGAGGGAAAAATGCATGAACCAATTGATTATTTCGTGTTAACCGATATTCCGACGTTTCCGCATTAAACGTATTTTTCTGTATATATAAGAATGGATTTCGAATTTGCAAAATTAATGTTTTTATAGCTTTAGCCGATAATGATCGTAATGCAAGTTCTATAGTTTGGTAAAGGCTGTTTTTTAATAATTTTTCCTTTTCTGAAAAATTCCTAAAACAACTTCAAATGTAATAGAGTTACAAGTGACAGATAAGATTATTTTTGCTTCCAATCGTATTATTGAGCGAATGATAGGAACCAGTTCTTTCTTATACACATACAAAAATTATGATTATGTGAAATTATTTAAAAATCAGCAAATTCCGCATATTGCACTCTAGAAATATGATTATTCCTTTGAAAGCAAACTATTTGTCTATTTTAAGTAGTTCATTTAAATGTCTAATATAATCAAATAATTCAAATTATGCATTAGACGTCCAATTATAATCTAAAAGAAGTCTTTAGTAATCCTCACAGAAGTGAATAAATAGACCTAGAAGCATGAAGTTGAATCCCTGTCGCAACTCCAAGATTAAAGATAAGTGAACCATGTTCCATGTTTCGTTATCTCCACGAACAACTCGTTCTCGTGAGTCAATGCAAATGACTACTTGGGAGGTTTCCCCAATGAACAAAAGATCTTAATAATTGGTTGGAGGTCAGGAAGCCCTGAATTGCTACAGCTAAATCAGATTAGCTCGATTGCTGTTATGTAATGTATTTTAATTGGAATGTATCAGATGTCTGACCTTGAAACAAATGACATCATCTTAAACTAAGAAAAATACAAATTGCCACTGCATGTTTTGTAGATATTTTTAAAAGCTTCAAACTGTCGTCGTAACAAGTAATTACTTTTTTTTTTATTCTATTATTAAAATATTTCAGAATTGCAATATTCTGATTACAATATATTCAGAACTAAAATCTTTTAGACGTCCGCTTAGTTTTGCAGGAAAAACATCTCTTGACTGGTTGAATGAGGATTCATGGTTTAATGCTAGCTAAAAGCCTTTGGTACAGGGACTGTTGCACATTGTACTCGAAAATGAACAGTTAAGTATCAAATAGGAAATGAAAGCATTAGATTATCACACACATTTATATTAGTACACAGTGGTTCTAAATTAAGATATCATTTAGTAACCGACTGAGAAAAAAAATTATGATATTAGTTATTCAGTATTCGTTACTTAACATAGTTAATTAACTTCTAAAAAAATTCTGAAAACAAAATATGATTTTAATTTTATTATTTATTTTTTTTTTTACAGATTGATTTTAAAATATCTTAAATAGTCCATCTTTTAAAAAAATATTTGAATCTAATCATATAGTTTCAGAAATATACAGGAAAAACTGTTAGGGGACTATGTACTAAATTATTTGTTGTAAATAATTTATTTAAGACTAACAGTTTTTTCAGTTAAGTCTTTTAAAAAAGTTTCTATTTAATTTAATAACTTTATTATTTTACTTTTGTTTAATACGATACATGGTATTTTTTCAAATAATGTTAGTTCAGAACTAAAACAAATTGTTCGTAATATTTTCCGTTTTCGAACAACGCCCCTGGGATATGCATAGATAGTAATTGTTAATTAGTGAATTAACCCTTAAGTGGGATCATTTTCATTTTGGCCTTTAGGTCTCATTTATTTCATAAATTATTACAGATAATTAGGTGAAAATATAGAATTTAGGATTTCTGGTTATATAGGTTAATCGCTAAATATCTAAGAACAATCCGGCATATGATGAATAAGTTTCTGTAGTCATATTTAATAATCTTTTGAATATTCTCTGTCCTTTTGTCTCTTTCTCTGTATCTCTTTGTCTCCCTCTTTCTGTCTCAGCGTATATCTGTCTCTCTCGTGGATGTAGAGAAATTATCATTTGGTGCAAACTTATTTGAAAAATATCGCGTAAAAAATTTCACATCGTCGCATTCTGGTGACACTAATTAAAAATTAAGAGACCTTGTGCTTAAGATCCTCAAACCGAAGTTTTGGGCAGAATTTCACGAAATTTGAAACTTAGACCAATTTTTTTATGATAACGCAGTTACGTGATAAAAGCAGTATTCACAACGACAAAATTATTTTTAGAAGTAAATTAACAGTGTTAATTTAATTAACCTATTAACATTTTATTTGAGTTCTTTTTCAATTATTTACAAAGATTTTACGATTTAAAGTAGCAAAAACTAACAAAGGTTATCCTTTTTTTTCGGTGACTGGTTATTTATTATGAATGAATAAACATTTTGAATAATTATTGAAAGAATGAAAGATACCATACATATGCAGCATACACCCACATAACATCTCCATACATACAAATTTAAAACGGAATTACTTTGAAGTCAATATTTTTTGATGTTTACCTTAAAAACTCCTTAATTTTAATAATAAAATAGGTATGCGTGGGCGCTTAAATTTTAAATGTTAGAAATTATAATAATAAATTTAAAAACACTGCAATTATTTTTTTCTTTTAATAAAGAACAATTGATCTAAATTCTGAATGATGAAAAAAACAAAGAAATAATGAAGTTAGATTTTATAGGAAATAAAACCTTTCTTTAAAAATCTCAAACATCTTGAGAGTAGAGAAAACTGAATTTCTCCTCTTAACCTTTTAGAGAAAGTGCCTTAACTATTACATTTCCATTTACTTTCCGTTTTTATGATAATTTTGCACACGTTAAAATTTCAAGTAGAATTTATAATAGCAAAAAAAAAAAATCTTTTGAAGTACATTCAGAATTAGTCAATAGAAACAGCAATAAATAAAATTAATATTTATTTCAGACTTTTTCTAATCAATTTTCAAGATTCTCAACTTCTTTCTTTCCCTTTATTACTCTTTTAGTTGGTTGGAATGCAGAATACAAACTCTTAAACTCTCTTGAAAAACAGAGAACGCGATAGTACTTATCAATGTTCAATATTCTTTCAAGAAACAGAAGCTTCCAACAAAAGAGGAGCATACATTTTTAAACACACGTTATTCAATTTAAGTACCTTCCACTTCTAAAGATCTCCAATCAAAAACGATTTCTCGTCAGTTAACTGGCTCCAATTTATTTAACTATACAAGTAGGTTTTTAGTGAGGAACAAATGAAGGAAAAATAACCTTTTAAAACACCGTATTTGAGAGTACATTAGAATTTTTACAATCAAAACAAAGATATTTATATATACGGAGATGAACTTTTAAAGCTCTACCAATATGGAAAAATAAATTTCTTATTATCTCTTTTTCCGTTGTTGTGTGGGCGCGGTAGCCAAAGTCAAGGTTTGTCTTGCTGGTCTTTCACGGGGTTCGAGCCCCGTACCACTAAAGATCCCCTTAAGGGAGGATGCACGTTAAATTTAGAGCTCAAACGTCCCGTCGGTGGGGTGGTAAGGGAGGGGGGGGCCAGCTCAGGGGTCGTCCCGTCCGCCATGATTCAAAATTATGTGGGAAATAAAAGCCTCATGCACCAAAAAAGTGCGACGGTAATGTTTACCACCCGTTGTTGGGAAAAATCCATCTTCTTAACACAATAATAATCACCTCATACCAGCTAAGTATTAAATTATAAGATCAAAAAAAGGAAATTAATATTCACAATTATATTCCAAAAGAGGGGAAAATTTTTTTAAAAAATTTTTTTAAAAAAACCTTTTTTTTTTTGAAGACGTGGCTTTAAGATCATATGGGTTTTTTTTGAAAAAACATTCTTAAATTTTAAAATATTTTTTTTAAAAAGTATAATTAAAAATTTGGATCAAAATGTTATTCCTTTTTTTTTCCAAAAAAGGGGCGTTTTTTAAAAATTTTTTAAAACTTTTTCCGGAAATGCAAAATTTTTTTCATTTGAAACCCCATTAATTTTTAAAATTTTTCATTTTTGCAATTAAAATTTTTGGCTAAAAAAAATTTTTTCCTTTTAGTGGGGGTTTTAATTGTAACCTTTAAACCCATCAAAATCCGGCCCATTTAGCTTTTTTATTTTTGAAAGAATTAAATAACCCCCCCAAAAATTGGGGTGTGTGGGTTTTTTTGGGTAATTTAAAAACTCAATGGTCACAGTACCTCCTTGGGGAATTAAAAAAAAATCCGTTTAAATCCCTAGTGTTGTTTTTTGAGACTTAATAAACAACCAATAAAAGGTTCCCAGAAGCCTAGTTTTTCTTTGTGTGAAGTTAATAAACAACCATAAAAAAGGTCCGTTCCAGTAGCCCTAGTGTTGCTTTATTGTGAGATTTAATAAACAACCAATCAAAAGGTTCGTTGCCAGTAGTCGTGTTGTTTTTGTTAAAAATTTAAAAAAAAAAGCAAATACCCAAAAAATTACTAAATGCTTTAACAAAAAAAAACCAAAAATATTTTAATTATTTTAATATCTTTAGCAACACTGAATTGATTTGATTAACAATAACTTTTCTATGTAAACCATTTTAAATTTTCAGTTGTTTATTACTTAATTACTGTCACTATTACGCCATTTTAATTGTCATTTAAGACATAAAACAAATAAAAATCTACAAAAACTGAATTATGGAGAATGTAGTTTCATACAAACCCCCTTTTTAAAAAAAAAAAAAATTATTTAATTTCTTAGAATTTTAAGGAAAAAAAATACTTTCATTTTTTCCTGAATAAAAAAAAACATTTTTCTTTTACGCCCATTTACGGGAATTGATCTAAATTTTTTTTAATTTCATTCCATTAGTATTTGTTTTAAAAGGGGTTTAAAAAAAAAAATATAAAATAATTTCAAAGTGTTATTTTTTTCAATTAATTTACGACGTTACAAACGCAAATCTTACTAGCCTTAAGAAGAATTTTATGCTTCGTAAAAGAAAAAGTTTAATAGTTTACATAATTGTGAAACAATTTCAAAGATTTTTTTTATTCTTTATATATTTTTCTTGAGTATAATTACGAGAAAAATAAATATTACAATGTAACTGTTACAAGTGCTTAAATCTGTTTATTTCGTAGAGAATTTTTTTAAATGCAAAATATTCCTTTCGTGGATTTTTTCTCTTCACCAAATTATGTACATTCCGTAGATATATTGACATAAATGAAGAAATTGTGGAAAGGTATTAATACACCAAGAGAAAAAATAAATGGATACCAATAAACCAATGTAAAAACGTAAAATAAATACAAAAGAAAAAGCAGCAGAAAAGAAACCACTGAACTCCGAGCAAACAGTGAGATTGTACTGAATATTGGAATTGATTGGAGTAGAGAAGCGTTAATTAAAACGGGGGATCTACAGAACTTTTTAAATATTTAAAGAGGTAAGTTTCCAATTAAGATATTTTTTATCGTGATTTCTTCAAATTGTTCTTTCACAAAAGTAGCGAAAGAATTTTTATCTAATAAAAAAATTAGAAATTGAATCAGATTTTGAAATGATTACTTTTTCGTAAAAAAATCGAGCAAGATTAAATAAATATAATAATAAGATATAGGAGAAATGAAACGGAGATATAAATTAATTTCTCTTTTTTGTTCTAATTCAAACACTTTATAATCAAACTTTTTTTTAGCAATTCAAAACCAAAAGCATTTTTGTAGCGCAGAAAGCTATTTCACGAATCACTCAGGCCCTGTAGTTATTCATTTCACCTTTTTGAATTTGTGCAACTGACGAGTACACTCTGGGCCGGGCTGCATCGCTCCACAACGACTTATTCGCGATCAAAAAACACTTGTCTTATTCACAAATTGAGATTTTATTCTATTGAAAAATGCGCTTTTGAGAGTAATTACGCAAATCAGTTTCTCTTTCACTCTTCATAATCATCTTAATTTATTCATTATAACTTGGGTAACCATGGCAACCCAAATTATTCATAAATCCGAAGAGAAATTAAAAATATTTGAAGACACTTTTTATTACGACCAGATTTAAAAAGGTGCAAACGATAGGTATAACTGCGTTATTCAAGTAATTTGTAAAATCTAAGTTACAATGGTAGACAAATACATTCTATATTATATTAATGGTTTTTATTTTTATTTATTTATTTTTTTTGGCAAGGGAATCAACGGGAATTATATACATAAAGCTTATCGAAGAACCTATATTAGAAAAACAAACTTAAGTTATAAATAAATATTTAGAAATGCTTGTTCTAAAAGATTTGAAAAACAATTTAATGGAAACAACAGTTGTAATTAAACGGATTTTAAAGGTAATTTGTAAAAAAAAATTTCGCATTAGGATCGAAAATCCTTTATTTCATGGAACAGAGACTGAAAATAAATTTTTATCTTTTAAAACTTTAAGGAATATATATATAAACTTTTAAAATATATAAATGATACATACGGAAGCTAAAATAAAAGTTAATTGATATTCAAAAATATATATCGCTTACTAAAAGGATCACTGAGCAATAAAAATCCTGATGAAGACTTTGTCATGACGATATAATGAAGAGTTTGTCCCAGACTTTATGGAATAAATGTGTCCATTGAAGTAATCTTTATTTAAGTAATTGCAGCACAATAACGTAAAACAAACGTATAAAAGTTATCATAACTCTGCGTTTTTGAAACTTAAGACTTTTCTCAGTTGTGAGGATTATAGAGGAAGTAACAAAGATAATTTAGGCTAAGAACAATTAGATTTGATTTTTGACAGAGATTTTTGTCAAATGAATCGTACTGTGCTGGAGAGGGGGCGCCAGATCAAAAGTCGTCTTCATCGCTTGACAGAGACTCAAAATTACGAGAACCCTTATCTTACGAACTGCTATAGAGTGCGACGTCAAAAAAAAAAAAATTATTTAAAAAATGAATCAATCAATCAATCAAAAACTTCTTTTTAGCTTTTATTTGAATATTTAGGATTCATCAGAAAGAATATAATAAATATTCATTAAGTAAGCATTTTCCGATATAATTAACTAAATGCTAAACTTAATTCATTCTACAACTTTGCTGAAATATAATTAGGCAAAATAAATATTTGATAAATGATAGAAATTTATAGCTAATAATGGTCTTTTCACACATTTTATGAAATCGCCAAGTTATGAAGATTATGAAACAGAACGGAACACAAATCATTCTAATCATTTGTACCATTGCAGGTAATTGTGATAGATCTGACGGTGATAGAAAGCCACATGGTCATCAGTTTTGCATTGATTGTACCTTATTTAATAAAAATCCTCATTAATTCTACAAATCCTGGATTAATGTCGCGTAGTGTTGTTCACAACTATAAAATGCCTCCCATCCGGTATAGAGATTAGAGACGCTGACTGCAGAGCCGTAGGGCCTGAGTTCGAATCCCGGTGAAGGCATGGAAGTTTGTAAATATATAGTGCCTTTACGGTATGAGGGTACTCTCAATAGTCGTCAACCGCCCCTCTCTCGTGTGTGTGATGGAAGGGGTAAGAGGGAGGCACCTGACACACCGGTGTTCTCCCTCTGAAATTGAGTTGGAAGCCGAGGACTTCAAAATCGTACTGTCACCTGCATGGTGCTCAAAGTTAGGCGCAGACAAGCGTGGCAACCTGTAACCACGATGAATTTTGTGAACGTGTTACTGTTGTCGATCAGGTGGGATGAAAATGCTGATAACAATAAAATTTCAAATAATTAGAAGTTTTCACTGTAATAACTTTCTGATAAGAGGTGAACTTCATCTGTCGTATTCACGTTTCAGCATTTAACACGGAATACAATAAACATCTTGGATATGTAATTAAGTATGATTGAACCAATAATTTTTATACGGAAGTGATTTATTAGGAGAAATATAAGTTTAACATTTGGTACTCTTTTATTTTACTTTTCATAAATATTTAAACATAAAACATATAAATAAATTATATTTACGGCTAGATTCCCAGAAGTGCATTTTTTTTTTCAAAAAGGCACGACATATATATTTTAATGAGTAAAGAATTTCTTATTCGTCTCTTTATTTTCTCTGTCTTTATTTGTTTCTGCCACTTACGAACAACTCTATATATCTACATCTAGTTATAATAACTCTTCTTTGAAACTCTTTTATTATAGCATGCCAGACGCATTTTTATTCATTGAATATTTCTGTACTATTTAAAATCAACATAGTTATATATATTTGAACATGTTATTTATTTTGAAGACGATAATACACTTTACGCTTAAGTAAACTTATAATAGATTTTTAACCTTATTTTATGCAAACTCATGTATGAATAAGCAATCTGTTCATATTTCTTTAAACAAAACAAAAGCTGTGTGTACTAATTTCTCTCTCTCTCGGACCATATACCCCCCAAATTTCCAATATTTAATGAAGAATAAAAAGACAGCAAAAATTTAATTATTATGAAGAAGTTGGTTCGGTTTTCAAATTGAAAATGCTTTTTTCCTTAGAAAATAATGGAATGCCTTTGAATATGAATTTCTTACAAAATTGACATTTATATTTCTCTCATTTCAAATGTATTTTAATCAATGTAGTTATCAATTATATTTGTAACTACTCATAAAAGCTAAAATTCTGAATTTGAATTGGCGTTTAAAAAGTTTAATTTTGGATGAAAAAAGAAAAAAACCCTTCTTTATAATGATTCTATTTTTTCGACAAAAAAAAAATTTTTTTTAGGTTTTTTAAAATGTCAAAAATGGGTTAAAGTCATTGTCTTTAAAATGAATTTGGGGTATTTTATAATAATTTCTCAACGAATTCAGAAAAAATAAATAAGCCTATTAAAAAATTTCTGAAATTTGTTAAATAAACAACATTATCTTTAGAAACATTTTAAAACACAAATTGTTGCCGATTTAACACCTCTAACATATTTAGTATCGGAAAATTTATATATTCAAGAAGAATCCAGAAAATTACGCCTTTTATTTTTTTCCCTTTGGAATTAAATTTTTCCGTATTTCTGGTTTTTAGATTTTATGCCCCAAACTAAAACAAAAAAGTTCTTCAATGATAAATATATTATCGAAAAAAGCAATCCTTGAAATATAGGTTCAAAGCAATATTAAAAAATAAATCTAGAAACCTTCAACCCCACGGCGCTCCAAAACAACTTCGGTTTTTAAAAAACAAGTATTTAAGGTGACCCTTTTGAAAATTCGTTTTCGTCACAAAAATCATTTTTTTTTTTTCAAAATCTTAAATTTTAACATTTTTTTTTCAAAACAGTTTTCTTTTTTCCCTTTTCCCGAAATAAAAAAAAAGTTATAGTGATTTTAAAAACATTACTCTATGCAAAAGGGCGGTAAGATAAAACTTTTTAAAGCGTTTTTAAAATATGTTTTCGGAAGAAACGCTTTACCAGATACATGATATCTTGAACCCAAAAAAAAAATAACGTTTTGTTTTTGGAATGTTTTTTACTTTTTTAAAAATGGAATAAAATTTTTTTGGAGGTTAAAAATTTTTTTGGGGTAGTTTTATAAAAAAAACTTAAAAAAAT
>BMAV01020533.1:0-47590 GCA_019973955.1 Trichonephila inaurata madagascariensis | reverse complement strand
AAATACAAAGAGACCTTTCGGAATTAAAGAGAA
Organism: Trichonephila inaurata madagascariensis; assembly: GCA_019973955.1. Taxonomy (NCBI): domain Eukaryota; kingdom Metazoa; phylum Arthropoda; class Arachnida; order Araneae; family Nephilidae; genus Trichonephila; species Trichonephila inaurata. Next base: position 47,557 of record BMAV01020533.1, on the reverse strand, counting down.
TTATTTATAGAAACGATTTGAGGACATTTAAAAATACTTCAGCAAAGTTCAACTGAAATGTTTTTAAGTATTTATATGTTACAAGTTGAATGAGAAAAAACTAAACGTAGAGAGCAAAGTAAATATTATTCTCCATTGCCAAACAGGAAAAGTACATCCATTTCCATTTAGAATGACAACGCAAACAACTGAATACCCTTCCGTCGTGTAATTTTGCTTTCAATATTTATTTTTTACATTTCTTGTTTGAATGATGATTGTTTTGAAAAATCTGATAATTTAAAACTAAAAAAAGAAAATTGTTGAGTATCTTTTACATTCCCTCGTTGATGTTTTTAATCTATTGCTTTAAATGCAAAAAAAAAAGGTTAAGCATCAGTTCTATCAATTTTTCCTTGTAAAACTTTTAAATTCATTGCCAACACTATTTTGGCAAGAGAGTAAGTTTTCCTTTAAATAGCTTTAAAATAACCTCTGTACTTTTTTTAAAAAAAATGATTTTCAATTCATGGAATATTTCACAAAAACAAGTTAAATACTACAAAACTCTTCGTATATAAAAACTATGTTTATTGAATATCATAAAATACGTATTGGGGTTATAATTTATAAATATTTTTAAAACTATTTATAGTAAAAATTAAATTTAACCTAGCATACATATGCATTTTAATCCTCTTGACATTTTCCTTTTTAAATTTTACATTTAGTGACATTGTACAATACTTAAATCAATGAATATGTTTTGATTATCATAAGTAAAATGGCAACGATTTTTCTTATATTCTATACAAAAATTATATTCCTAATTTCTAGATACGTATTTTCTGCTTTTATTCTTACCTTGCTACTAACCAATATTAAAAGAGTAACATCATACCAGAATATGTAAGAAATGTGTAAATACGAATTACCAATTACTGAAAATAATTTTAAAGGCCGAAAAACGAAAAAAAATAATAAACCATTTAAAAATTGCTATATAAATGTATTAGAACTGTAAATAAAATTCATAACTTTAAAATATCTACAAAACATAAAAATAGTTCATTTTTATTTTGATCCTTCAGTATATAAAAGAAAGAAACAATTATCTCCCTTTCCTATTTTCCCAGCGTAAAAATTTTTCTTGTAAAATTTACACCAAAAAGTTATTATATTATAACCTAGAGCAGGGGTCGATAGACATCCGAGAAAGGAGAGAGCGAAGTTCTCAGGGAAACAAGATAACTCAAGTATCGAAGAGCATACGGGTCTCCATCAAAACTGTCTCTCTCAAACTAATAATTTTTTTTATTTATGTTACTATAAAACATGCATTAAAATGTGTAAAAAAATTTCCAGTGATATATTTTGTACACTCAAAATCTCTTTTTTACTGTAGTGGATGCGAATTCCTGTAATTTTGATAATTGCTCTTAAAACAAATAAATACTACACACGTGGGTTTTTAGATAATTCTCGAAATGATGTGTGTTAAGTAAAACTGTGTTCTAAGATGCCCTGTTGTATGAGTGTTTTCTTGCAAGCTTTCGAATCCATAATACTACATATTCATTTTTAGATTAACATTTCACGGGGTTTTCTTGCATGACTGTTGAATAATATTCTGCATATATATCTACTAGCTGATCCAGAAACGCGTTGCTGTGGCTTTTTTTTTTATTTAATATGTTGGTTTAATATTATTCTCAGCTATTCAATGCAGTGAAAATTATTTTGAGTTTGCAGTTTTGGAGAGTTGAATTTAAGCATAAAAAGCAACATAATTTTATTTGATTTTGCATTCTTTTATCTCTTATTTGAGTATAGTATAATCCATGAATTATTTACGAAGTTGTTAGCAACAACATATGAAAATTTAATTTTATAAATGATGTTAACAGCGTTGATGTTTAGCAATTTTTAATATTATTTTTATCATTCTAAATTATGAAAATAAATAATTTTTATATAATTAATTGTTAATAGATGCAAAATATTTTTTGGTAACTTGTCTTTTGCTTACGCAAATAGATTTAATGGTTTCCCCACATGTAAGCATGCAACATATATGTGCCCATAGTCCCAAATTGACATTGTTTGGCTTTGAGATTTAGTTACGGTCATTGCGAAAGCCTAACCAATTGGCAACTGAATCCATTTGAATGGTATTGTACATTCTGACGGTATCAGTGGAATACGTGGCAACACAGGACGATTTCTCCTTTAAACTTTACAACCAAAATGGTTGCTTCAAGAAGATTATCGGTAATTCTTTTAATGACCAAATGTGTACCGTTATATAATCTAGGTGTATTTAAGTTACACAGCAGAATAATCAGTGAACCAATCTTCAACCGAAGATTGTGTGAGTTGGCCTACCTAATATATCCAGAGAATTTAAAAGTACAGTTTACTTTTAATCAACAATAGTGTCGATTGATTTAAAAAAGGGATTTGATCATTCAAAACCCCTGTATCTGAGTTTTTTGTCAACATCAACATTTTTTTTCTACCCAAGTAACAGTATTACAGAGTCAGTCATAACCTAGATGTTTACACAGTATATCCGGAAAAACACTCTCAATCAGTTCCTTTTTTCTCTAAACAAAAGTACAGAAATTGCCTTGGAATTTGATAAATTGGGTACTTTGTTGCAGTTATAATTCACCTTTTCAAATATCCAGCAGTTGGTTAGAAAATATTTACACCGATTGATCATCATGCAATTGAACTCGCGTGTTTATGGTCATTCGAAGTGTTTCAAAGTTTCGCCATAAAAACGATTGCTTAAACTTATGTAAATCTCGTGAGCAAAAGTAGAGCCAGGAATGATTTACAATGTATGTCGGAAATCACCAGACTATAATAGGACAGCACCACCGAATATATTTTCTCGTTAACGTTTAACTCTTACAAAGTTCTATGTAATGGAGTTGTTTTTATATGTCATAGTACACAATTGCAGATTATGATTGAACCCTTTTGCACAATACCGTGTATTCCCCCTTTTTTTAATATTCACATTGCGTTTTTGGTTTCTCATTAAGGTATCCGTGGGGCCGAAGAACCCCATTGACTGGGAAATTTTGTTTTTATTTGGGAAAAACTTTTTTTAGCTCGTAGCAAAAAAATTTTTCTAAAACGGTTACAACTGAGTAAAAATTGCACAATTTAAAGAAAAATTGCTTGAAACGTTAAAATGTGATACCCCCTTTTAAGATGAAAAAATGTTCTGTAGTTGAACATGTTCGGGTCACGTCTTTGTTCGAATAAATTCCGAACTCAGTTTCCTCTTTGTTGATCGAAAGAGACTCTTAATGAGTTCGAGGGTTCTCTACTCATTGTATGAATTTAAATTTCCTTAAATACTATGTGCGATTTTATTTTTCAGACCCTCTTCAGAGGAAATTGTAATTAAGATTCAGAGTGACCCAACTCATTACTAATAAACATTTAAATTCGTCCACATGTGTTCTTATTATTTTGTCTTAACCTGTACATTGGTAACTTCATAAATTTTTTTCTAAGTATCATCATAATTACTTCGTCATTTTTCAGAATGATTTTACATTGATTTATGTGCAATAGCTGTTAAAAGTTTCCATGATGTCACTGGAATTTTATGCATTTGTTTGATTTATTATTGAACTTTTAAATATAAATTTACTTAATACAAAGTATTTCAGGAAATTTAGGAGAAACTTTGCATCTTCTGTTCCTTTACATGATCTTTTTTATATGCAATTTCCTTTTGTAATTCATATTCATTAATTTTATAATCACTTGTTCCTTCTTATATGATTTGGAATTTAAAACCAACAAGTATTTCCTATTAAATGCTCTAATTAAAAATTTCTGACAAAATAGAAATTAATAAAGGCTTCTCAAGGTAAGAGTAAATTGAAATTAATAAAAATAATTTTTCTTGGGTTTCTGTAAAATAATATCCCCCCCAAACAGTCTTTCTCTTAATTTTCATCTTATGTTAACAAATCTTAATTTTATTCTTGTTCAATTACAAATATTTTTCTATCTTTAAAAAAGTGTTTTAAACTTACGGGAAATACAAAACATCTTCTTTAGTTTAATGTTGCTTTTATCCATTAGTATAATTAATCTTCGACTTCTGCTTGTGGAAGTTGATTCGTCAACAATATTTTTCTAATGAAGGGAAATATGAATTCTATGCAGGTAAATTTGAGATGTTAATTAACAAAAATTTAATATGTGTGTTCCCTCTAGATAATGAAACGAGCATTTATGTTTGTAATAAATATGCCAAAACATGTTGTTTTCAAAACCCTTTTAAAATAAAATTTGGGTTTCACTTTTTTCTTGTAAATAACACAGAATGCACGAGACTAAGAAAAGATTTTCGACATTAAATCTATCATTTCAACTAGGTATTATTTAAATAATAATGAAAAAATAAATTAATTAATTATTATAATTAATTTAATTTTTAAAAAAGAATTCCAAAAAACTGATAAAATAATACGAACAAAACGATACATCGCAAACCATTCTATTTTAAATAATGTAAAAATTGTAATGTTGTATTATTTTGAGCATAATTGCTTAAATAGGGCTAATAGCGGAGTTTAAGTCCTTTATTATTATTATTATTATTATTATTATTATTAATTATTATTATTATTATTATTATTTCAACACAGAAAGTTTAGAATAATAAATTAAAAGGAATGATTGCACTAAAAATTTAAATAAGTATTTTATTAGAAACTTTAATTTCAGTTGAAATACTATTGATATCATTTAGCTTTTTCAAAATGTTTATAACTCTTATAAAACATAGAGTACTGAAATTCCTTTTAAAAAAAATGCAATTTCATATACATCTGCACGCAACAAATGTTTCTTCCAACACAGTTATAATCTTAAGCTAATGTATAGTATATTTATCCAGATCCTATATTAATTTTATACTAATGGTGGTAGAACATTTCTTTCATTGCTTCTGTTACTAATATATGTGTGTGTGAGCCCACGCGTGCGCGTACGTGCGTACGTGTGTATTTTTGTTTTTATTTCGTATTTTTAGTTAATAATTATTTTAATAAAAATAACTTCATATTTATTGCTAATGCTTTGATTAGGCCTTTGATTTCAAGTTTTGAATATCTGTTCGGATTACTGAATCTAACAATAACTAGTTTATTGTTGTTTGATTCATTCTGAAATACTGTCAGCACAATGGGGAAAGAGTTGACTAGCCATAAAACTCTTTATCCCCCCTTTCTTTTTAAAAAAAGCTTGTAATTCTGCATCATCCATCTGCTTATGTTTCCAAAATATTAACCACCGTATTTATTCGAATTTAAGCCACACCTCAAATTTTAGATACGTTTTTTGTGAAAAAATAAAAAAATCGTTTAAAATGGTTATATATATCAAATATTTACGAGATAAAAATGAAACTGAAATGAGGACTAATAAAAATTGAATAATTCATTGGTTTTACAATTATTAAAAGCATTTAATTTCATACAGTAGCCTGTGATTGCTCTTAACCATCAGTATTATGTTAAAAAAGAGTGCATCTTAGATTCGAATAAATATGGTTATATTTGTTTTATCTTTGCTAGTCACGGCATTTCTGTCTCTCAAGTAAATTTCATTAAAAATTATGTACGTACACACACATTTTGTATGTAGTTAATAGTAATGTTCAAACAAAAGTGTTTTTTTAAATTTAAAAAAATATTAAATATTTCAATACCTTCAATACCTAATTTACTAAGATATACGAGTAATGCTGAGCTCTATGGACCTATTTTCATTAAGATAGTTATCCTACAGAGAATCAAATGAATTAACAAAAAATCACTTGCCCTTCATTGCTCCGTTTTTTCCCCTCAGGAAATATTTAAATTTGAACATTAGTACTCATTGAAGATTTTTATTAAATACTTTTCATTAAATACTTCATCATATTTTTGAAAAAAGTATTTGCTTAACTACTAATTTTAATTCTCTCTTTAGTTCCAATATCCTCTCCAAAAATTAAGTAAACAAGATAATATTTTAAATATATATTTATCATGAAATCTCTAATTAGAAAAAACTGGCATGTTTTGTGTCAAATATTTATTTTAAAAAATATTTATTTCAATTGCCTACAGCTTTAAAGTCTTTATTTTTTTACTCAGAAATATTTAAGTGGTTTTCTTACTTATAATTGAGCCCACAAATATTAAAATTTTTATTTAAATTCTATGCAAATTGAGATTATTTTAATCACAATATGGTTGACGCTTCATTACAGATCTCAAAACGAAAATGAAAGTGTTAAAGAAAGGAAAATGATAATTTCATTAGCATATGTGTCAAGTTGAAATTCTTTAATGTTATATTGTCAAATAATATGAAAAATCTGAATATGTAGTAAAATTGTTCCGTCTTAAAAATTAATAGAATAATACCGAATTTTTTACCCACACAAATAACGAAATTCCAACTCTAGCTACTAAATTTAATTCAGAACAAATGTCACATCTACTTCGAGTTTTAAGATCTAAAAAGAGCGTTTGAACAGCTATTCAATTACTCAGCAAGAAAAAGAAATAAAATTGACCAAGAAAGAACGAATTGTCAGTCGATTTTTTTCCCTTAGAACCTTAGTGATCCAAATACTCTATGCTTGGGCAAACATACCTATTTGAGTATTAGGTGAGATAGAAAAGAATTGGCATCATTGGAAGACGATTTTGTAACGCAATTTAGAAAAAAGTTTACAGAGAAAAATGTTGAAGTTCCCTTTCTGTACATAAATAGAAAATGGCGGTAAAAGAATTTAATTTGCTCTGAAAGTATTAAAATTATTGTTTATTCAGATACAAATATGTATGTGAAGAGTTATTTTCATGTGCATTTCCTTGCATTTTTTTCCAGAATTATTTCCCTCGAGGAATATCGATTTCGAAAAATTTTACGCATTTTATATATGCTATGGGAAGTCATGTGTTTATATTTAACTCTGTTATAGATTTTATGCTCCTTATTTTCTATTTATGTCCTTTTTTTAAGAAAATCAAAATGATATGAAAAACCTAATACATAATTTAATAAATTTCACTTCATATATATTATTCTATATTCCATTCTAATATTTACAGTACATTTCTTTGAATAAAATTTAATTACTGTTAAACAATAAATATGTTTTACTGTAAATTTTAGAATGGAAAAGCATTAAATTTCGTCAAAAGAAAATTATCAAATAAAGTCTATAAAAGTTAAATAGAACGATAAAAAACATTAAAAATGCATACAATTTTAATAAAATGTACATCTAAAAAAACTTTCGTTAACTTTACTTTTAATTCTTGAGTGGTTTTTTATATTTTTGATGTGGAATATTTTATATAAATTTAACTGATTGTAAAAATTTTGAAAAGGAAATGCATTAAATTTCTCAAAAAGAAAAGTATCAAATAAAATCTATAAAAGTTAAATGAATGATCTAAAACACTAAAAATACATACCATTTTAACAAAATGCATACCTAAAAACACATTCATTATTTTGTTTTTAATTCTTGAGTGGTCTTTTTATATTTTTATGTGAAATATTTTATACAAATTTATATCGGCATCTAATTATATATATATATATTTGTTATTTTAAAATTTCTAAAAACAAAATTTTATTTTATTTCTACTTATGCTCTTCAAATTTAATTCAAATTTCACAATTATTTTCTCCCAATGCACAATTTTGTGCACGCATCAGCATTTTATTTCAGTCTGAAAAACTTTTGTGAATTTTTAGACCTTACAGGAAGCAGAAAAGTCTGTTACTATTTAGATATGATTTTAAATTAATCTATATATTTCAATTGTATCATTCTTATCGAAATTTAAATAAATTTATAAATAAAGTGTAACAGTGATCGAATCCTAAAACAGATTCGAATCTCAGCTTCTGGGAAATATATTATTAAAAAAGAAACATTACTTTCGATTTTCTTATAAAATATTATAACTTAAGCAAATTTACTTTGAAGCCATTTTTATTTTTCTGTGTGTTTCCTATACGTTTGTATTTGAATTTAAAGCAAAGATAGAAAATGATATTGACCTAAATCTAAGTAATATAAAAAGAAACCATCATATATTTTCAACTTAAGTTATTTTATAAAACGATATAAAAATTAAACTAAACTTCTTTGCAACATGTTTCTACTTTTTTTCTTTATTATTCGATAAAATTCGAAATACTCTATTATTCGGAGACCGAATTGTTTGAAAGTTTTGAATAAATATTTATGATGTCAAAACAATGTGATTTAATTAAATTGTACGAAAATATTTCTAAACAATTCTACAGCTTGCACAATTATTTTTTTCATATATATCAAAAATAAACATATCTTTCATTCTAAAACTTTAAAATTCCTCATAATATAATAACCCTTTTATCCTTTAAATGCAAGCATACACAACAAGCACTCACGAGTATTTTTTACTGTGAATATTATCTAAAATTTAAAAATCACGAATAATAACATAGTACTTCATGATTAATTATTTTTCTTAATATTTCTTTGACTATAAAGTTACACGTATACTTTAATATCTGTTTTGGTATGCAACGATTTTTTTTCGTATAAAGAGTTATCTTGCTAAAATTAAATAATTAAAAGCAGAGAATAGAATTATAATTATGATAGTGTAGTAGTTAATACAACATTAATTTTATTTTATTGTTTGTAAAAAGATTTCTTTCAGATAATAAAAAAAAAATTTACAAGCTCTATCAAATGTTTGTCTTGTTTGTTGACTGAATTTAAACGAACACTTTCCACGTATTTTTTAAGATAAAAATATTCCAGATAAATATTCGAGATTTTTATTTACCACAAGAATTTTCTAACAAAATTAAAAACTATTAAATCTTTATAAAATATTTACTTCTTACTCTGAAAGAAGCAATTGTAACATTTTTTTTTCTATCAACAATATACTCATTATATATATATAGATAGATTAATTTTGAATTTAAAATTTTGCATCCTTTCTAAACTTGTTCTTGATTTTTAAATATTTCTTCATTACAAGTAAAAAATTGTATTTCCTTATTTATGTTGATACATGCAAAGGAAATACTAGATGTTTTAAGGTATCTAATGGATCATTAAGTAATTGATCGTGCTCTTAATGATATTTTTCTGAAGTAAATTTTGCGGTCTGGTTGATAAAATAATAGCTTTCAAATAGATGCTAATACAAATTTATTTTATAAATTGTAAAAATATAGGTATTCAAAATAATATTTACTAAATATCTAAATTTATTTTTCAGATACTTTTTAGCAGTTATTTTACTTCAAAATCTAAATACAACTTAGTTACATTTCGTAATAAAAATACCTAAAATTTGCTTTTTACGCAAATTCAACTTAAAATACATAAAAGAACAAATAAAATGCATTGGAAAACTCAAATTCTATTAATCTTTAAGCTTAAAATCCCAATATATTTTAATTACTTAAAAAACTTTTTAAAAATTTAGTTTTCTATTTTTTATAAAATAAATCTGTTACGAGTCATATTCAATTCTATTGCAAACAAATACATGAAAAAAAGGGTACATTTCATTACGTTCTTTTTCGATATAAAGTTTTTTTATGAATATTTATAAAAAAAATACTGTTAGATTAAACTAAAATAGTTGTGTAATAGGAAAAAAGGAAATTAATAAAGCACAAAATTTATTTTTTATCGTTAAATGTATTTCTAATACTTCTTTTTCATAAAAAAGTCATTGTTTTCTATTAACAAATATCTCATTATTAAGATTAATAGTAAAAACTTGTTTCATCGCATTAAAAAAAATTATGAGAAAAGAGATTTTAAGGTATCTGTCTATTTTCGGTGACAAATTTTCTAAAATGCAATGTTGTTCGTAATTTTATATTATTATGTTGATGCTTATAACTTAATTTTTTAAAAACACCAATCATAAATTATACGAAAATATAAATTTATTAAAATGAGCTATTTTAGTCAAAATTTGATAAACTTATACCAAATTTCAATACACTTTTGCATGGAACTTGAAGCCAAACATTGAAATTGCTTTTCTACACAATTTACACACAGTTATAAAAGTAATGAACTGAAATTTAAAATATATTCAAATTTACCAAAATTCCATGTACTATACATTTCCCATACTATACATTTTATATATTTATAGTTTCTAGAATTTCAAATGTTATTGATCATTATTTTTCAGATATGATAATTCTTAATTTTCTATCATTATTTCTATTGTAGAGCGTTGGACATTAAAGCTTAAACTGAAAGCGATAAATTAGGAATTTAGTTTTTCATAGCGAACACATTTTTGCACACCTGGTCACTATGGAAGACAAGTGGTCCCTAGAAAGCTTCTGCTGCTTGAGACATTTAGTTGTTGTTGCTATAACAAGAACGGTTGCACTGTTACTTGTATTGGTTTTATTTATTTTTTTAAAAATATATTGTCGTAATAAATTAGTGTTATTTTTTCATATATCTATATTTGTCAGAAAAAGTTCTTAAAGATTAGTATCGTGTGGCTTTAAAAGAATCAAATGAAGTTTTTTTGACTTTAAACTCATATTTAAATTTTTTTAAAAATGTGTAAACAAATTTGAAAAGGATATATTTCCTCTACCTTGTAAAATATAAAAATGATTTTATCAAAAAAAAAAAAATTAAAAAGTGCTTAAATGATATTTTATTTTTATTTAAATTAAATTTGTGTCTAAATTTGATGCTAGGAAATAAAATACAATGGATGAATAACTATGGATATAGGGGATAAATGTCTATTATAAAAGAACAAGATGATGAACTTTACATTTTTGTGTTTATTTTAATTACTTTTGATGTAACTGAATAAGTTAGGCAAGAAAGAGAGTGTGTGAGTTCATTTTATTAACAAATAACTTTGAAAAACATAGCTTTATTTTGAATGGAAAAAAATCACAGATATTTTGACGAGTATATCGCACGATCTTAATCTTTTTATCTAAAAGACTGTGCGATAAATATTGACAACAAAATAATAGCACTTAGAATTCTTCTTTTATATGACACATCCAATTTAATGCAATTACATGACATTTTAAGAAATTTCTGCGAAAAAGATGAACGTAAACATAAACGATCATAATGGAGTGCAGCAAAAATCAAATATTTAATGAAATATGTTGCGCTGTTCGTATGAGCTGACAGCACAGAGCGAATTAAATGTCTCCAAATCTACGAAGACAAATTGCTTAGTTTACGCTTACATTGACTCGTTTTGAGAATTACATTAAACGTGCTTGGACCAACATATTTAATCTTAAACAGTTGAGTACATTTATTACATTATTCCTTAATTGATACTTCTGAATATTTATTGCCTGTCTTTTTATATGACAAATTCCTAAAATAATCTAATTTGGTAAAAACAGAGCTTTTTTGAAATCAAGTTAATTTAATAAATCTTTATTAGATTAAATTGTTGCAATTTCATAATTAATGGCTTCTAAAATTTCCTAAGACTTGTTGGTTTTTTTTGAAATAAAACATTAATTAGACTTTATTAATGATCGTGGAATGTTCTAAGTCTGCAATGGTAATTACCAATCTCAGCCTCATTAGGAAGAAAAAATTATTAATGATTAACATTTTAAATAATTAATGGAACTAATGAATAATAAAAATGAATTTGGTTTTTATTTGGTTTTCCCGTGGTGTTTTATTCGAAACAATTCCAAATGAGTAAAATGTGAAAATTTTCTCTCGCTATGTTTTCTACTTTTTCAAATATTTCTTCCATATTTATAAAATGTAATAATGTACTATTCTAGAAGCAATAATCCAAAATACCTCCTACCCTACAGGATTACTTTTCTTTATTTATAAAAGAAAAATGCATAGGAATGCATTTGAAACATTTCATGAAATAATATTTTTTTTTTTATTTTCACATTGCGTTAATTAAAAAGGAGATTATTTTTCATTCAATACTGCTGGTTCTCGGTCATTATCATACATTTCTCTTGTTTATGAGGTTATTTGTTTAATTGGTATCATTCTTGGAATAAATGATTAACATAACAATACCAAATATTCAAAAGTTTTTTTATTCAAATCGGAGAAACTAAACAACTAGAACAACTAAATTCATTATCCTTATGATATTTTTTTGCATTTATATTCTTAAAAGTAAGATACAATTTTACATTTGACAAATTTTGTTTATTATTTCAACGGATTTAATTTCCTTAACTTATTTACTTTTTTCGGGTCTCATAAAAACATCTGTGAAATAATCTTCATCAAATTAATGTAGTACAGTTTGATTTTGTAAGTAACAAAAGGAAATATATATATCTAGTATCATATCACATCACATAAAACAACATTTCAGTTTAATAGAAATTTATGTTGTAAAAATATATTACTTTATTGCGAAAATATTGTGTACTAATTTCCTTGCAGTGAGTACAGGGGATGATTTTCTAAATGAAAAATATCTTACAAGAATTTTTTAAATTTTCCCAAAAAGTTAAAAGCATTTTTAAGACTTTTCTTTTGAAAAGCTATGCTTTTTCGTACTGAATTGAAATTTCTCAAGATAGTTTTGTAATTAGGATATTATTGTATTTGAATTTCACACAAAAACTCTATCCAGAAAGTAAAACGGAACAATTTTCACAATAAATAGTGCATTTCCACTTCATAACCTACAAACAAAGTTCACAATAAATAGTACAGCTCCACTGCATAACCTATAAACAATTTTCATAATAAATAGTACAGTTCCACTTCATAACCTACAAACTAAAATGTAAAGAACAAAAAGAACTTATTTAAATATAAAAAAGGACATATAAAAGAATAAGTAGCTTTTATCAAATATTTGATCTACCCTGTTCTGAATATAGTATTTTAATCAAGAATACTATACTAAATAATGAATGGCATCTCATATGCAATAATTCTTCTTACTTGGGTTGAGCAAATGAGATTTTTTTATTCCGTTTCTATTAATAATTACTTTAAAAAAAACTATTTTTAATATGGTATTTTTTTAAGAGAATTTTCTTTTAAATATTGCTTTAAAAAAAGACCAAAATCTCTTAAATATATAGTTTTGATTATTTCTCATAAATTACTATCGGTTTCATATGGTTATTACCTTTTAGTCTAATATTGATTTTTCAAATCACTCCAAATGCTTTATACAAACACAACTATCCTGATGATTATTGTCATACTTTTTTTTCTTTTATTCCATTGTAAGTTCTGACATGTATTAATTTCTTAGGAAAATAGTAGACATACCGAAAGTTTAGCTGCCTGTTCGTGACAGATAGCTCTTTAAAAAATAAAATTTCGTTCTCCTATTTTTAAAGAAAGTGCTGTTTTGTGTATATATTTTTCCACTACTTTTTCTATTAAAAACAGTTTAAAGGTTGATGTTCCTGGTTTTCGAGAAAAATTAATTTCTTTCAAAAATTTTATCATTTTTGCAAAATACTCATTCCTGATCTTTCATAGAATTTGCTTTTGTTCCTTTAATCTTTCCTTGAATGAAGAGGTTTTGAACTTTTCAATTTTTTGCTTCTCTTAATAATTGTCTTCCATTATTTGAAAATCTTGCCTTTTAATAGAGATTATGGTACGGGCAATAAACTTCAAAGGAAACAAACTTGTGACAAGATAAAGAAACTAATCCTCAAGTGCAAATCATGAGATATAAAGTTGTTGAATTTTTATAGCTTCCTATTCATCAAAAACACTCATTCAGTAATTAAAGCGTGCTGTTTATATAAGAAATCTTCCATTTTTTGCCCTCAGTCCTTCAATTTCAGTCTAGTGTGAAATGTCTCCTTCAGCAATTATTGGAAGAGTGATAGTAAGATAGAACACTCTTTTCTCGTCAAACAACGGTCAGATTTTATGCTTTCTTTGTTTGTAGTGAACAGATGACAGTTTCTGAGCTTATCTTCTTACCATCTAAAAGCAAGTATACCTTGAACGTAAAAACGACTCAGGAGTCGTGTTAAAAAAACAAACTAAATAACTTCAATAAATTTGACTATCTACTTGAATATTTGCAATTTGACCAGTAGTCAAACACTTGGTTAGACGCTTGCAAGTGCGAATTAAATCCCACATATCTCAACGTATAACACGCAGCACTTTTAACATAAAAATAATAATAAAAGATCTAATCTTACGGTTGTGTATTATATGCCAGATATGGAAATGATAACTTTAGAAGTGAAGGGAAAATGAGCATAAAAAAGTCAGATTTTTGCATACATCTAAATATTGTTTGTTTAAAGAAAATTACATATCTTAGGAACTTTTATAAAGGAATAACTTAAAAAAATGCATCCATATTCATCTTCCGTTATATCTATAGGCACATTATTGAATTCGGTATCATTGTTTTATCTCATCTTTTTACTATGATTCATAAACATATAATCTTCCGATCCATCTAGATTGTTAAAATAGATTTTTTTACTGTATACTACATTTTTAAAGGATTTTTTTAAGTCAGGTTTAATCTTATCCCGTGCTTTCATTATCTATTCGCATACACATTTTAGGCAGGCATGACTCATTTAGCCTCGTTTTGTAAATGTTTGTTCTCCTTATAGCTTTCTTAGCATTTTAAGGTTTTAATTTTAGAGGTATACATTTGCTCAAAAAGATGGTGTAATGCTTCAAAAAAGTGACTTTAAAAGATAAGAGCATTGAATATATATATTTCAGGTTCCTTCGGAGAAAAGGGGGTTTGGCATACGGCGAATATATCTAAAAATTTTAAAAAATAAATTTGAAAGTACAGGTACATGCAATACTCTGGAATATGCGGTAGGTATTCTTACTTGGAAAAAATCCTATAAAAAATTCTCCTCCTGAGAAGTATAACAACAGTTAACTTCGACTTAAGATCATTATTATTAGCTAAGCAGAAGCGAGGAATAAATTCAAGACGAGGCAAAATCGACCCAAGAATTAAATTCTGAGCCTAAATCCAGACTAGTTGCACCCCTAGTTAAATCAGCACCAGCTGCTATAAAAAGAAGTGCAATTACGTCTCCAACGAACGGCATAAGCTCGTCTTTATCTTTTCTGCTATCATTTCTGTCGCTGCTATCCTTCCTTTTCAGTGGTTTCAGGGAAACGTGTTATGTGGAAAACTAAAATATCCAGTTCTTAACGTAATCATACCATTTTGCGAAACTAAAATGAACTCACTGGCTAAATTTGAATCAATAGAGGAACAGAATAAAAATGTTTTGTTAAATAAACCAATAAAAATGAACGCCTCATATTTTTTCATGGCTAAACTTTATTAGGTTTAACCCAAAATACTAATCATACTCATTTCATTCCTCAAATTACAGTTCTTAATGTACTAGTAATGTATTTAAGTTAATATATATAATCCTTGTTATTTTCTTTATAGATATTACAAAATTAAAAGTCCTTTATTCAAAAATATTTATAAGCTCTCTTATTTGATAAAAAGATTTAAGGAAATTTGTTTATTTGAATTATTAAATTATCTTATATTTTCTTGAATGCTAGTAAAGAATAAAAATATTATATATATCATGAATGACCTTTCTTTTGCAGTCGAACCTACTTTTGTGCGGTCTTTTTTTATGCGATTTCCTTTTAGTGTGATTTTCTTTTTGTGCGACTTTTTATGTGCGATATTTTTCTTATGCGGTGTTTGAATTTCAATGGCTTTGGCACCACTGTAATGTTTTCTATCTATTTACTAGTAGCGTAACGAAAAATGTTAGGTCCTCCTCCCCCCTGAAAGTCAGGTTTCGCCTTTAATGTTTTATAAATTGGGTAAATACGTATTTAGCATAATCAAGCCTTCGGCTCACAGAATTCTGCTTTCCCCTCCCCCATGACAGGGCTCAATGGCTTTGGCTCCACTGTAATGTTTTCTATCTATTTACCAGTGGTGTAACGGAGAATGTTTTAGTACCCACCACCTGAAAGTCAGGTTTTGCCTTTAATTTTTTATAAATTGGGTAAATACGTATTTAGCGTAAATCAAGCCTTGGGCCCCTAGAGTCCTCCCCCCCCCCTCCGAGATGCGGAGGTGTACGTTACGCCACTGAAATGCAGACACTTCAAGACGCTCTGTTCATTTGTTATAAACAGTCTCCCGACAATGCGCATTCAGTTGCTTTCTCTCAACGCTTCAGCAGCCCGCGCTTGATTGAAGACGAAACTTTCAATGACAGTGACATTATCAATAACGTGATAAATTATGAAGACGGACAAGAAGCCAGATTCTTTGAGAGCGGATTAAAACATGCAGGGATCCAGCTTTCTAACAAATTGAAAAAGCATTTTCTTAAAATAGATACCAATTAAGTAAGGAGTATAAAATTCCAAAAAGGGCTTCAATCATGTATAGCTGGTTATCGTGACATTTACAAGCAACTGACCACCCGTCCTTCGTCACAAATCTTATCTCTTACTTTATGTTGCCAAAAAATAAATCAATTAAAATTGCACCTTCAAGTGACGAAAGCGATTTTGAACTTATTCATTACAGGGCTTTGGATTACGATGAGTATCAATGAATTATGTTTGTGCATTTTGAAAACTTATCCGTATATACAATGAGAAACTATATGTTTTTAAAATGTTTCCATGTGTAATATTTAACCATTTATTTTGTTATGGAAGTATTCTTACATAAATTTTGAAAATAATTAGCATATTTTATAACTGCGACTTTTTTTATGCCCTATGCCCTATCCGATCCCTATCCACCGCATAAAAAAAAGTTTTTTGTAATATCTCCACGAATTAGTTCATTATATGTAAGAATTTATGAAATTTTTGAATTTTTTTTTTGTGCGTTTTTTTTATGCGGTCCCTATCTACCGCACAAAAAAAGGTTCATCTGTACTTGAAAGTATAGGTTGAAGATTTTGTGTCTTTCAAGTAAAATATCCAATGCTGGAAAAATTTTAAAAACAAAATGTAATCGGTTAACAAGAATAAACGTATTTTATAAATTGATATAACTGAAGGGATTTCTTTTCATTTTAGTTTTTTTTTCAGTGCTAGTGATATCTAATTGTTTACCATATTTTTTTTCTTTCAATAAGAAACATTTTCTCGTTTACTTGAATTTATGTTTGTTTGTCTGTCATATCCCCTTTATGTTAGTCATGCACGGATATCGTGTGGAATCTCAAAAAATAATATTTAATACAAGTACCTCGCGTGAAAAAAGGAAATTTATAAAACAAGAGCCTTTCCAAAACTAAGAAATGACAAATAATTTGATGATCATGCATTTGAAAAAGAAAACAAGCGAATTTATTTCCACCGACACTTGTCTGTCCTAAAAATTAATGATGGAGAAAAACATCCAAAAGAGCATCTGCGAGTTCAAAAAGAAAATATTTTCCCGAAATCATAAACGTTTAACGAACAAAAAATATGAAAAATTTAAAGAAACCAAAAGCAACAATAAATACAAAAACATCTGAGAGGATGAAATGATAAGCAAATTAAAGATACTGAAAAAAAGGAATGAGACAACATTTACTTTATCTTTTTTATTTATATGCAACGAATATATACTTAAAATGTAGCCTTAAAATATTTGGAAAGTATAAAGTATTTATATATTAAGAAGAAACGTTGAAGCAAACGTTTAAATTCTCGAAAACATTTCATAACATGGCAACAAACCTGAAAAATTATAAAAACTATAGCCACTACTGAAGTAAACTAATGACACCAGCATTTTATTGAATGCGGGTGAAAAAATAAAAATCAATTTAGCATCAAAAGAATTGATTAAGAGGCAACGATTTTATATTTGGGCGTGTCTTCATCTGTCGTAATGATAAACAAATCATGTTACAAATGTCATTTACCTTTTACGTCTTGCTGCACGCTAAAGCAACATTTACGCTTAATGCATTATTCTTACATTCAATCGAATATTTACTGATGCAATTATAAAAGGATATTTATTTTTCCTTGGAGAATAGTTCTAAATCGTTTCCTCCTATTCATCTTTCCGTTACAAATAAGGTAAACAAAAATTATGCTATATATTTTTAACTAAAAACTACTATTAATTGGAAAAATTCGGAGAATAAATTAAATATTTGATTAACTTCATGAGTTTAGTAATATTCATGATATTTGATGACAATCAATAGAAACGTGTAAATTGAAAATAATGGAAAAGAAAATTTGAGATTCTAAGCCATCTATACGATTTCATTTTTCGAAATAAATATTTAAAAATATATATATATATTTAATATTAAAATAAAATATTAAATAAATTAATTTTTCAATGAAAACTCTTATAATGCAGTAATACACAAATAGAATTAACAAACTTGCAGAAATATTGAAACTGTGTTATATACTTTTTTTAGCAAAATTAAAATTAGCATTTTTATGAAAATCTCAAAATCCTTTTTCAATCAATAGATATCAATTGAATTAAGGTCATGTAAATCGGTGAAAGGTGCATCTATGAAGGACTTTTTAATGTAAGTTAAATATTTCTAATAACAAACTTTAAGCAAGCGAGCTGTTTAATTTTCAAAAAATAGCGTGGGCTTTATTATTG
Organism: Trichonephila inaurata madagascariensis; assembly: GCA_019973955.1. NCBI lineage: Eukaryota > Metazoa > Arthropoda > Arachnida > Araneae > Nephilidae > Trichonephila > Trichonephila inaurata. The sequence continues at coordinate 28,910 of BMAV01020533.1, read as the reverse complement.
AGCGTTGAGAAATTGGTACGGCCTTCTTATGTATATCTGATCATATTTTGAGAAATGTTTAATCTGATTCTCATTATGAGCTAAAAGGAAATAAAAAAAATAGCAAAAAATTGTTATTATGCACTAGGATGGACCAACCATCATTGTACAAATTATGCAACTGTTCGTACTCATTGTTAATGTTATAAAGCTATAATTTACCCCTGTACTATGCAGTTATATTGTTTTCAATATATTGCAAGCAGTAAAAAATTAAATTTCATATCTTCATCTCCGCATTTTAATTTGTACTTAACAATTTAATGCCTTTTCAAAACCAATACTCCTAATCACTTTTTCTTCTAAATTGCACATTATTGTTGGCTACCAAATGGGTGCTTCTGAAAATTACTGGAAGAAATCTATAACGTCATGACCTGTGACGTAAGCCGAATTTTTCGGCAATGCTCTGAAAGGTAGGTGGGCACTCGTAGGCAAATCGTTCTTTGCACTCCTCTTCAGTTAGATTCAACTTTTATGAACTATTTTAATTCACTATACCTGACAGATAAATAAGTTCACGAAAAACGCTTTTTTTCATGGAATTAAAATTCTTCAAAATTTATAGAAAGTTTGAAACCGTTTGAAAGCATTATACAAGGTGTAACACAAGAAAAAGAGACTGGTACAATAAATCATTGTACTTACGGATTCAGTTCTTGTGACAGTATCTCCTTCAAAGTAGTTCTCTTCAGCATCCACAATTTTCTGCATTCGGTGCTGTTTGTCAGAAACTGCTTGATAGATAGGGAAGAGCCGTGTACGCGGTGCATTACCTTGGAGCAAAAGTAATCAATCACTCCCCAAATCTGTTTTTTTTTTCCTAATTTTTCCACGAAGTCTTTTTAGTACTTCAATGTAGTAGTATTGACTCCCACTCTGACTACTGATGTGATTGGAAACCCATTCATATCCCGAATTTTGGCAATGTTTTGTTCTGAAATCGCTGAATTTGGGCGCACAGCAAGTTCAACCTCTTTCACACTGGCCCTTCCCCCTGAAAACTGCTCATACTATTCAAATTCAACCACATATGCCGAGGCAAAGATTCATCTCCATAAGCCTCGGTTAGTATTTGAAATATTTTTCTTTCTGATTTCTTGTTTCACAAGAAACTTGATGTTAATTCGACATTTTTTTCTGCATAATGTAGTTCCACGTGCTTACTCAATGACGGAGAACTCAAAATTGGCGGGATGGAGTTAGGCGAAACTGACCTCAGGATTAGAGGTGATGATGATGATGAGTTTGGTGTTTTATGGCGCAAGAGCCAGTTTTGGCTATACTGCGCCAAACATTCATAGGTCTGTGATCTGGACGGGAAAAGAAGAAAAGGAGAAATTGGATGACAAGATGGAGGGTCGAAAATAGAGAAGGATCACTGGGGTACTCCAGGGTCGTGACACCCGTGTTTACCAAAGATAGTAAACCCCTTGGAAAAAGGAAAAGATCAATAAAGTACCTCGGGATTGTGACACCCGTACCCACCTAAAGAAGGTGAGGTTCCTGAGGGGTCAGGGTTAGAGGAGGTGTGTGGGACAAGTCAAAGTTGTTGCCTACTCCAATCTTTTTCAAACTACACACTTAGTCTCGTTTTTTTTTCCTCACACCTTGTATCTTATAAATAAAAGTGTTATCAAAATACCGCGAATAAAAAAAATGCCGAAATCCATATTTTCCATTTTGGTTAACATTCTAAACATACATATGCATTAAGATTGAAAGACTTCATTATGGAAACGCTAAAAGAGGTATAACTTTGCATAAGTTCTTAACCAACTAAGAAATTTTGTAGTAATGAAGTAAGCAATTTGAAGTGCTGAAATCTTTTGAATTTCTGTATTATCTACATTGACTTTAGAAGATAGATATTTGAAATTTTTATTTTCGTTCAGTAAATGTGGTTTAATTGGTTTTCGAAGAGTTATAAAATTTATTTTTTAACTGAACTTAAATGTGTGTGTATATATCTAAACTTCAGAACATTTATAAATCTTCTGATTGTATTTAGAAAATATATATAATCATTACAGGGCTAAGATATACATTATTCTATTCCATATAAAATACAATAAAAATCTGCAATATAAGAATCATACAAAGAATAAAGCCAAGAAAACCCTAATAATATTTCTGAGTATTTTTTTCATTTTACTATTTATTAATTTTAATTACACAATTACTTGTTTCATTTTCTAAAACAGTAAAATAGTTTACTCTTAACTTTAATGTTTACAAAAAAATTTCCGTTTGCAATAGTTTTTTTTCTTTTCTAATGACGGGGAATCATCAAAAATACGATACAAAGAGGGGAAAAAAAACATGTGCTAAGAATTTTTCAAACAAGGCTTATGGAGGCTTTTCTCAAGACTTCTTTGTAAAAAAAGTAATTGCTCCTCATTTCGAGTAAATATGAAGGGAAAAAAGAATAATGAAAGAATTAAATTTCGATTCCATACATTATTTTAATCTATGAGCCATAAAAACAATTTTTAAGAATACATCGAAATTAAAATTTTTATGTAATTTCTGATTTATCTTAAAAGATCTTTTATCGATAGCAATATTATATTTAAAATAAGCTTGTAAGTCACGTATTATAGATTTTATTGGCCTCCCAGACGGTACTGTGACGCTGACTGCTGAGTTGTAGTGGCTGGGTTCAAATCTCGGAGAAGACATAGATGTTTGTAAATGTATAGTGCTTGTGCGGCATGAGAGGACTTTAAATATTCTTCGAGTCGAAAGTACTATCGAGAGCATGGTGGTAGAATAAAAGGGGTGGGGTGCCCCTCCCACCTGACAATTCGCTCAGGGTGCTCTCCCTCAAAATTTGGTTGGGACATACCCAAAATGTACTGTCATCTTGTGATAGACGTATTGTAACATTTATCGGTGTTTGGGGATTAGAAGAAAGATCAGCCACATTCAGAACAATTCTAATTTACTATTCTTTCACTTCAATTAACAACCTAGGATAAGAAGTGTACACTTCTATTAAGTATAGGAGCAATTACACGGCAGAAAGGATACTAAATATGTAATTATAATTAAATTATTTTACTCTTGGATCTCTTTGAATGTCTACGGTCTAAATTACCGTCTCAGTTGATAGACCTCCGGTTGTTATTATTCAATTCTAACTTATTGACTAAATCGTCAATTAGCAATCTTTAATCATGTAGCAATTAATCGTCGAGTAACTCTCGATTAGTTCTTAACTACCTTCCACTAATCGCTAACTTCGTGTACCTAAAAGTTAATGCTTAAATATAACCCTTCATTTACATAAACCATGTCTTCTCTTTAGGAGAAAATTATCAATGGAACAACATTTAAAAGAAATAGATTTACCGAAAGAAGATTAGTGTAGCCTCGAGGATAGACCCGTTACAATCTACGTGATGCTCAAAGCTGCGGATAACGACGGACGTAACCTGACCCTTTGTCCCGATAGATTTCGTGAACCTCAAGCTGAAACCATCGACCGGGTGGCATTAGAAACAACAACATAAAATTGTATTAAATAATAAAAAACTCAATGTTCCTAAGAGTTCCAATATTTTCTTCTCACTCAAAAATGCTATTATAAAGTCTTTAAATGACAACATCATTGATGGATGAGCATCCTGAAAGGATGGAACTATTAAGTGGAACCAACTTTTAACACACTTGCTGAATAATTTTAATACTTTCCATTGCCTTTCAACTCCTCATATTTTTAGTACATTCAGTTCGGAATACATGCGCTTTACAGCAATTTAGAAAATAACATGCGAGACAAAATTCGAGAAAATTTGCTTCAGTAATTCTAAAACATCGCACTACCTTCGTTACCTTCTCCTAAAATCAACATTGTTCTGTTTAATTGTTAGATATTTTGAAGAAAAGATACAACAAAGCATATTCATGGTTTTGAGACAATGTCGCGGTTCAACTAGATAAAAATTTTAGAACTTCGATGCACATGAATGAACATAAATCAATGTAACATAAACACTTATACAATTCTAATTTCAATACCTAAGCAAACTCACATTTGATCATTAAAAATATGAGCTTCTAGACACATAAATGTATTTCTACAATCTATATAAATATGTTTCAATTTTTATAAAGTATTTTTAACTTGGCTATAATTTATTCCTAACTTCTTTTAAAGTTTTAATTTTTGCACCATATATATTTTACTAACAATGAGTTTCACAATTACATTGAAAATCGTTTAACATGAAATTGAAGGGACCGAAATATTTTTTCGTGTTAAAGGATATTTAAAAAGAAACAAACCCATATATTCAATAAAATTCGGTTTATTACAGTACATTTTATTTACAGAGTTATGTACATATAAATACATTTATTAAAAATCAATGAAACCAAGACATTCCCAAGAACTTTTGTTAATAAAAAAAAAATTAGCAATACCAAAATCTTTACAGATATCCGTTTTCTTCTGTTTTTAATCAACAGCCTTAAGAAGTACCATCTTCATTTTACGTGAAATATAGAAATTTGCTGTCCCTTTGAGCTCTTTGCTATTGTGCTCGAAAAAGAATTCTTCTGTAATAAGGGGAAAAAACATGAACCAAACTCGCTGTGATTTTTACTCACACTGCTATGTACTCGTCACCATATTCCAAAGCCAACTGAAGAGAGATAGGCTTGCGTAGCAGGCTACTCCGAAGGTATTTCAAAGCCACAAGTTGGCCTCCTTTCTACGAAACATATGAAACTTCCTCTTTCTTAATTTACACTCCTCTAAATTTTCTCCATTTTTAGTATTTTTTCATGATCAGAAGGGAAATCTTTCTATTAAGAGAAAAAATGCATAGTAATTTGTTGGGACTTCTATAATATTTCGTGTTAACTGATATTTCGTTTTCGAATTAAATGCATTTCACTGTATTTTAATTTTATTAAGGATTTCATTATTGATTTCAATTCTGTTTAACATGTAACCCTTTAGAATTATAAACTCACTATACTGGGTTATTCATAATTCTCTCCAAGGCTTCAAAGTGAGGTAGTAAACAAACTAAGATAAATACAGCAAAAAAATAACATATGAAGGAATACAGAAAAAATTCGTTTATTGACGTACCATACCATTCTATGTGTTTAACTTTGCTTACAAGATATGAATCAATGCAATAGTTCATTTCCTTCCACATTCCACCTAGCATGGTATTAACAACATTATTCACAGCATGCGCTATCCTTTCCGTGCTATCTATTCCTCTTTTAGTAAGACCAAGTTTTCTTACCCCCTTTGTAACTTGATGCAGCACTGCTGCGACAAAGGATAACAAGCGATATCAATATCGTTGATAGAATTATGATGAGTAGAAGGTCATGGGAATAGGACTATTGCATTGATGTATGCCTTGAAACCAATGTTTCACACATAGAACATCTGTACGGTATATAAATAAAACTTGAATTGTTTCTGTATATTTTAAAATATTCTTTTTTTACTATGGCGCTTCAAAATTCTGGTGGGAATTATGAATAACCCTAATATATACGCATTCTTCCATTCGCTGCAATGAATGTATGCTTTCCACTCATAAAATATTCTATGAAGCAGTTGTTTCAGTACCATAGTGACATACACACACATATAATCTTCCTTTCTCTCTCTCTGTATGTGTGTGAGTGCTTTTATGTTTACTGAAGCCTTCACCTTGAAGTTTTGGTATTTCTTTATTTCGAGTTTTCTATATATATATTATTTGCTTCTCCGAAATACCACAGAAAAGAATACAATAGTATCTTTGAAATTGAGTATTCTTTTAGTGATATTTTTTCCAAAAATAACTTGCGTAGTTTCCTGCAGACTCTCTTGACTCCCTTGAGAATATATTTTTGTGATCAAAGCACAGTGAAAATTTTAACGTACTTGACATCCACCTTCTTTTTTCTTAACAGAAACATATTTGAGATCTTAGAAAGAGTTGTGTTATAAATAATTCAGAAAGCAGGGATCTTTTACACTCTGGGGATATTTTTATCCAAATACATGCGAGTTCTGAAAACTACAAAAGTCTGTTTTATACGTGTGAATTGCTACTTAAGAAGGAGTTTCAGTTATAGTAAAGAATACTTTTAGATAACGATTCGAAATTTTGCACATTATTTTGTAATAACAAATTTTCCTACACTGATATTTTTCAAAGCTTTTTTTTCCATGTAAATGAAAATGAAACAATGAATAAATTAAAATACTTGTATGGTTGTTATTCTGTACTAAGAACATTGTAGCTCTCTTTGATAAATTTTAAGGGAAATGTGAGTGAGTAAAACAAAAAATTAACAAGGAAAGCATAAAACAAAGCATTATACAAAGTCAATAAATAATATAGTTTAAAAGAAAAAGCATTTACCTTGAAATGAACAGCCAAACTAAACCTACAAATGAAAAACAGATTATTACTAATATGTAACAGAGTGGAGAAACAATAACAGAGAAGCATATATATATATATATATATATATATATAATTCAAAGAGAAGTATTCATTTTTTGTTGAAATCGTGGTATTGGAAAGATCACCTTAATCAAATCATCGTTTATTTAGGCAATTATAATACCAGAGGCTTTACTTTTTCTTCAATCAAATAACAAGGAACAAGAGCGAGAACTTGAGTACTATTTCCAACATTTAAATCGGGAAAAACACAATAATGCATTTATGCAAAGGAAATGTTAGTGATTTTTAGAAATTACATGTGTTAAGGGAAATTTTTTCAACTGTTCAGTCAAGCTGCCGTAAGCTATTAAAATACTCTTATACTCTTTTACTAGAAATCACCTATTAATCTGACAAAAAAATTTCAAGTGTGTGTGTGCGTTCGTGTGTGTGTGTGCGTGTGTGTTTTATGATCGCTTACATCTTAAAAAAATAACTTTCCTACTACACTGAAAAAAATTTTACTCTCTTTGATCTCCTATGAACTCTTTTCACAGTTTCCCCCGACTGATTTTAAAATTAAGAGTATCATGAAAATTAGAGGATGAGGACATATGACCGGATGAGGACATACGACCTTTCATACCGAACATATTTTCTTAAATTGCTGAAAATGACAAGTTTCAGGACAGTAGGAGAACGAGGTTCTAATTTAGTGTTTAAATAAATTCATGAAGACGACTACTTTTAGGAACATTTTTATTCTTATTTAAAATTATAAAGCCTATGTCGATACCATAAGAGACAGTTTTATGTATTTTTTGTGATTGCTTTTGGTAGAAACTGGTTTAAACCGAACTATATAACCCATGCATCATCAATATAAAATATAATATAATACATTCAGAATATAATACTCTTATAACTCCAAATTTAAGTGTCATAGAATATTTTGACATTAATGGAATTTTTATGTGCTGCATTCTACGTCATAAATTCAGAATGAAAACCTTTGCTTTAAGTAATATATTTATATGTGTCTTATAAAAGTAATCACTCAGCAGTTAATTTACAATTCGTTGACCTTGATTTTTTTTAAGAATACGATTCCTTCCCGTTTTGAAATTTTTAGTTTTGGGGTTAAATTTAAATTTTCATTTATTCCCATACTTCTTTTTCCTTTTTTCCACTTAGAAGTCAAATGTATAATGTATAACACACACAAAAATGTTTATCCTTCTTTTGTTACAACTACACATTAATTACTTAACAATTTAAAATTCTAAAGAATAAATTATAAACACAAGTAAAAGTAATTCTATGAAATATTGAGAAGCAACTTTAAAATTATATTGCATAATTTCACATCCAATTTCTTGAGAAAAATTGAAACAATAAGTATCATCATAGAGAGTGTCAACTTTTTTTATGTACTAAAAGAAACTGCTATTCCGCTGTGAATATGTTCTAAAAAATCAAGTTGGAAAAAGGCTATGCATTTTTTCACCTTTCAAAAATGATTTATTAAGCCTCTAAGGTTACGGTTGGATTCTCTCATTAAATGGTCGAATGCTTTCAATCAACTTGAAAACTTCTTCTTTGACTAAACTTTTCTCTTCGAGCAGTTAAAATTTACTCAAAAAATATTATAAATAATGCCATGATTTTTTCTGTTTTTATCAAGCTGATATTCTTACAGTAACAGTGATATCGTCACAGCTGAAAAAATTGTTATTGAATTATTTATTTTATTTCTAATGGCAAAACAAAACACAGAATAAATTAATATAGCAACAGGTTTACACAAAACAGGTAAATTTAACAATGCTAATACAAAAGATGACAGAAGTCATTATCTAAAACATTCTCTTGCACGCCAATATCGGGTGAATTCGGAGTCGTAAATTAGAAGTGCAACGCAATGATGAAGATGGACTCTGTTCATGGTTCTCCAAGACCACAAAGAGGACAAAGAGGTTGGACAAAAATTGTAATTCTGTGACGATGCTCGCCGAGGCAATCATAGCCTATCAATAACCGAAAAGAGGTAACTACTTCACGTCATAACCATTCCGATAAATGATGGAGATCTTCGATTTTCCATTGTTTCGTTTGAACGTAGTCCACCTTTTTTTGTATGGTTTCTTTGTGCAGTAGATTGTATTATGAATTATTTTATGGTGTGATTTTGCATATTTTAGTAAGTGCGTTGTATCAGCATTGCACCCTTTCATGCGAGGAAATCTGGTTGCTCATTTCCAAAGATGTCCTGTGTTTAGGAATCAACTATATCAAAATTTTCTTGTTCTTCAGTAAGCAAAGGATAAGTTCTCGACATTGGAGAACCTTTAATGAGGTTGGGTTTTCAAGAGATCTAATGGCATGCATCGCTGCTCTTGAATCTGATAGCAGGACAGCATTCTAGAATTTGTAATGGGGGATCGATAGTTGTTTCAAGTCGATTCTAAGGGCCTCCACCTCTCCATTTTTCATTGGAAGCATTGAATTTAAAGGACAGAATAAGCCCCTGAGCCACCAGACATATGTGTTTGCAATGCCACCCGTCTACATATACACGTATCCAGTGAGGTTCTGGGTATTTAGTACCAATTGTCTCCAGGGCAAGACATTTTAAAACCTTTGCAGGTGTTTCATCCTTGATCATTTCTTCATTGAAATAGGATCATTGGTTCGTTTAAAGAGGATTTATATTGGTGGTGCAATTTCTTGAATTTCATTCATAATATCGCAATCCTCTCTAATTATGCGAACTTTTTATATGAAGCCTCACTGGTTCTTTGATTTCTTGTCTTTTTATAGCATAAAAATAGCTTGTAGTTCCATTGTTTAAAATTAAATGATACGAAAATTTCACAAAGTGTTAAGATAGTAAAACAAATATTTCAACTACAATTGCAACGGTGAGTTTTCCTAAAGTTCTAATTATTTATAACGACAAAGAAGCTAGAAATTTGTTCGATGCTTTAGATTTTATTTAACTGTTAATTTCTTCTGACAAGTCAACTGAAAATTCAAAATCAGTTTTTTTTTCTATTTACAAAGGCAATATTAACTACCAACTCTTCATGATACGAAGTATTTTTTCATACTTTTATTTACACTGTTGCGCTTTTCTATTATGCTATTAAATATTTCAAAACACTTTATAGTCTTTTTAAAGGAAATATTAACCATTCTAGTAAATAATACTTTTATGTTTTGGTAGAGTTTTATATTTGCTTACAAATTCTTTTAAAAAATTAAGTTGCCATGCGCGTTTGTGATGTATGTTCAATCTTTCAGCTATCTCCAAAGAAATCTCAAATATCTGCCAAAATTATAATTATAAATACTATATATTAAGAGATATTATGAGCATTAAAGATTTGCTAATAATCTATCAAAGCAAGTGACTTGTCAACAAGTTACGAAAATAAAATTACTTTTTATAAATAAAACATGCCTAGTAAATACAGAGTGTTAACTAAAAATATCATTTAATAGTTCGAGGCAATGATATACAATTAAAAAGGTTTCAAATAATATTAATTTTTCCTAAGGTTGTAAGTATTTTCAATAGTTATAGCTTCAATACTGAGTGTAGGATGCGTATATGCGTGTGTACATTTAGAGCAATTGAAAGATATAGCTGGAGTCTAACAAATGGGACTCTGTGAGCAACCATGTAATTGTAAAGTAAATGACGCAAGTAGGCGACTGCGAGGGGAATCAATAATAATCAGACGCATTACAGATAAGACGAAAGATCCAAGTACGTTTTATTGTTGGAAAATTATCAGTCACTTCATCTAGGATGTGATATAAACACTGAGGTTTTCCCGATTCATTTGTCCTAAGTATATCCTGTCCAGTGTGTTAAACAATTCCTTAAAAGCTCAACAGCCATGGGTTATGGAGAGTGGATGAATAGATCAGATGATAGAGTTTAATAACAAATAGATGGGCTAGAGATATAACTCTGAAATGTTTGTTGGTGCATTGTAGCGGTTCATTGGTTGGTTGGTAACAGTGGCTAAAACATTTTTTGCATCTATACCATCCAGTATCATTTTCTTAATATAGGTAACAATTTTTTGTACTTACCACAGATCATAGTTGGAAAATTCGAAGGGCTCTGTACCATCCCCTTTAAATCATAGAAACATGAAAAAGTGTAGCTTGAACTGAATTATCTACATTGATATTGATCAATTTCGATAGCAATATGAAAATGTGACGCAAACCTTTAGATTTTTCTTACGAGCAAGGTGGTCTTCCAGTAAGTAGAGGACATTCTCATCTGTTGACTGCTTACGTAGAATGGATTTGGATTCCTCATATGTATGACGTACTGCATAAATCATTATTACTGTGACTTCCTTGATGATCATTTTGTAAATCTCCAGAGCCTCGCTCTTCATTTAGACATTGCATCATGCCATGTATTTACTATTTCTTCTAAATTCTATCAAATTTAATTCCCATTTAACTTACCTGGAAAGCCATCTAGAGAGTCGGTCAAGCCTTACCTCCTACTGCATTTAATCTGGTTTGTATTAGAAAAATAGTTGATAGGTCATGAATACGTTGACTTCCCAGCGTTTCCTGTATTTTATGTAGTCAAGACCAAGTCTATTGGTGTCTATCATTAAAGCAAAAGATAATGCTACGCAATATAGACCGATATTTCTAGATCAATGGTTCTTCAGTATGTTTGTAGATAAGTAGATACTGATTTATATAGAAAGAAAAACAGTCAGTGGAGTAATGATGTATAAAACATTTTAACGTTGATTGTTTATTCCATTCCAATTATGTTTTATGAAAGAACAAACTTAGACAGCATATTTTTTTTAATGTTATTGGTAGAAATGTTCCATAAAGTAACAAGTAATTAACTATACTTATTATGGCAGACAAAATTATTGCAGAAATAACTAAATTTAGAAAATAACGTTGTATGTGAATCATGTTAAATTAATCTTACAGTCAATTAACACTTTTTACAAAAAACTATATTGTACTTAACAAAATGCGTTAGAAAAAAGCCTGCTAGAGTGTCTTAGTAATATTTACTCCAGTAAGTTCTAAGGAACTAATTAGTTGTTTTGTTTTTAAATTTCAAGTGTTCGTGTCACTAATTCTTTCTAATTAACGCCCAAGCAGAAGTTCTTGAAGAAAATGGTACTGCAAAATTAATTAAATCGAATTTATTTTATTCATAAAAACAACTTTAAAAAAATAGTGTAATTTCTGAGAATTTCATTGTAAAAAGTGTTTTTAACATTGGCCATACTTTGATATTTGAAAGATAACTTCTAGACTGTTATTTTATCAATAAATGTGTTAACAAATTATTGCCAAGACATCTACCAAGTGCAAGACATCTACCACTGATTATATAATTTTTATTAGATTTTGCTGTAATAATATCTGAGGTTTAAAATCAAATTAAAATTCTTTAAATGAAGTTTTGGGAACCAATATTGCCCATTAAATTAGTGAAGCTTTATACTTTAGTTAAACAAGCTAGCATTATGTTTGGAAATATTGACAGATTGAGAAATTTAAATTTGGGAGCATCACTATAACGATGTGGATGGTAAAAAGATATTTAATTGCGAAATATATACATAATCACATATTTGTTATGTCTCCTACAGTTAAAGTAGCAACTGCAAATAAAATTCTAAAAAGATGATAATCAATAAAGCTTGCAAAATGTTAATCTTCAGACAGAAAAATTTCAGTTTTAAAGTGTTGCTGTTTTTTTCTTGTCGTCAGTCTAGTTTAATTTTGTAGTGCATGATAAAACCATAGTAGTCGAGTCGTGTCCTGTTAAAAAACGAAGTTTTAACTGCTTCAGTGATTAGCGCAGGAGATGAATATGGTTAGTTTCACTCTTAATGACAAGAGGGAAATGAAACCCTCTTGAGTATAATGTTGAAGTTTGCAAAAGAAAAATGTTAAGTAATCTCGTCTTCATTATTCGGGTTTTTTTTATTAAAATAAAGTCATGTTAGAGGTTGTGATAGATTTTTTCAAGGTTTCAGCAAAGTAGTAATAAACTACTGTTTCAAATTTACAGTATACATGTAACAATTATTCTCAGATTTTTAATACAGAATGCCTTAACCAATTACATGTCAAAAATGAAAACTGCTGTCTTTTTCATTTCTTTGAAGTATGATATAAGGGTTCATGGTAGCCTGGAGGTTATAGTCACGAACTTGAGGCTGGCGTGTCATGAGTTTTTTAGATGTCTAATACCACAGAAGATTTGCCATGCGGAGGGGCTGATGCACGTCAAATTTTTGTTGTCCCGAGTTCTTTTGGGTGGAATGGTAGCTTAGAGATCCGGGGGGGCGAGCTCAGTTTCATCTTCGTCATTTAACCATGACTCAAAATTACGAGGTCTGTCTCCAAAAGCCCTCATGTTGCTTTGTAGCACGAAGTTAATAAGCACTGATTCATTCCTCATAAACTACGATGAACTAAAATAATTCAATAGTTATTGGAACTAATGATTTCTAGACCACCAAATGATGTGCACCGTTTTTTTCTGTAAAATTTTACTTCATTCCACAGGTTGAGACTATAAAATCTAATTAAAATTAAAAAGATTTCGATTACTTCGCATGTTTTTCTTCTCTGTAAATCAATCTTAAAAAATTTAAAACATGATTTAATACAAGGATTCTACTAAATATTTTTTAGTTATTTAAATCCATAATTACTAGATCTTTAAGTTAATATTAGTTTGCTATAGTTATAAGATATAAAATTCTTAACCTGCTTGTTGGTTGTATAGCTTGCTTAGATTGCTTATAAATGTTAGTAGTATAGTGTAACGTCGGCTCCATTGGTAGAACACTCCCCAACAATACTTGTCAAGGTTGACGTACGGAGTGACCCAGATATTTAGATTTATCTTTGTATCTTCCAAAAAAACCGGGTATTTTTGTCATACCTAGGGATAACAAATGTAAGGCAATTTGGAAAACAGCTTTTGATGTCACCATACCTTTCTTTCTCCGACACCAAGACGATTTATCTCAACATTCTACAGGAATGTAACTCCAGTTAACAGTATCCATTTTATTGTGTTCCCTTCACACATGTGGGACCACAAACGACTTGAATGAAGATGAATGTCTACTGTCGAAACAAGACATACCCTCAGTGTCAATGTGAAGGACGATTTATAGCGTTCCAGATAGTGATGCGGTAAGAATTGAGATCATACGTGCCGATGTTCTCACATCAATGGAGGTTACTAAAGTTAAGAGGACCTTGTGCAGACCTGTTTCAATCGGCAGAGATGATTAGGTTGCTTGAAAGTGGCACACCCAGGGTGTTTAAAGGGTCGGCTCACAAGTTGACGGGGTCTCAATCTCCTTCAAGCTTGGGAATTACTTCACTCTTCAGTTTTGTTTCTCTAAGAAGACTTTCTAGAATTTGTGGGGCAGCCGTACCTCAAGGACTAAGGGATATGAACATCGCAGAATTTTGAAAGAAGAGGAGTCGGAGGTGCAAAGGTTGGAATGAACTGACGTTGAACTAGAACTTTTCTACAGCGAAAGGCTGTGAAAACTATTTAAAAATGAATACACTGTTTTGTTTATTTAATTTGGAATAAGATGCCTTTTGGCAAATAGCTGAGTGATCGCTCACGATATCATGTTATGAAGTAATTTAAAGGGATCACGATGCCACAATAGCTTATTTATTAGTTTTATAGCTTATACATAGAAGAAAACATGATCTCCAAATTAAAAGGATTTTTCTAAATTTAGCTTCTTAATTATCAGTACATGAAATGCTTAAATAGTCTTAATCAGAGCTCGGATTTTTTAAGTTCATGATCCTTTTTCTCAATATCCACGGATTTTATGAACTCATTTTTAAAGACAAGAATATACATTAAGTTATATTACATAGTCTTTAACGTAGGTGTTGATGATTTATTGAGAATAATTTATGTTACCAAAAATGTAAATTCAAAAAAGTTAATTTCACAAAAAATATGTAATATATATATATTATTTGTAATAAGTAAGAAAATGTCTGTTAAAGTTTGCAAAACATTTTATTCTAATTGCTTAAAAATTTTCATGAGCGTACCTTTCACCATTTCTGAGAAAAAAGTATACCAAAAATTTAAAAGTTCCTGAAAATGGGGGGAAATTTATAGTTGTAAGTTTTAACTTCTTTTTTCTAGAATTTCTGGTACTATGAATTAGAGGGTTAATTAAAGGGTGTGTTAGTGAAATAATGATGTTGGTGTTTTTCTTAATTTGAAGAAATTTTGAACTATACATATAATAAGAACAATCTTTAATTTAAAACAATGTGTATTAAAGTAATTATATAATATATATTTTATAGATTAACAAAATTAAAAAAAAAATTAAATTGTTAAAACCCCAAAGCAAAATATTTCTTACTTTAAGAAAAAACTCGAAAAATTTTTTTTTTCAAAACCCATGAATTTATTTATAGATTAAGATAAAAATGATAGAAAAAAAAAATTAAATTTGTAAAATTTCTTTAATATCAAAAATCAATAGATGCAAATACTTTCCTTTAATCAACTTTCCGAAAATTTTTTGATTTTTCTTTCGTTATATTATTAATAAAAAAACTTTTTTTTTAGTTAAAAAAATTGTTTTTTTTTTAGCAAGTAAAAATAATTAGAATTTATGAAATTGTAATTTCTCTGAAGAAACATCAACATAACAAATCGTAAGCAAAAAATATAGATTTCATTTCCAAATTCATTTTCCATTTTATTTTTCCTTTGCTATTTTCAATTAATAATAAAGCTTAATCCTTGATACTGATGAATAATATGATAATTAATAATACAATGTAGCTGTAAATTTCATGCTTACATCTAAATAATATTTTAGTTTGGAAGCTTCCATATAATTAACTTAATTCCAAAAAATAATGTTCTATTTTTTCTATCTTTATTTAATTCTTTAATGGCTTTTTGTCTTTATTTCCTCTGTTTCATATTTTTAAAATTCAGTTAGTTTGTTTATTATGCTTAAAACAATTCTATTCATTCAATCAAAAAATACTCTTACTTTAATACATATTTTTTAAATTAAATTATTAATTACAATTAATAACAACTACTGACTTTAAAATTCAAAGGCTGAATTTCATTTTGTGTTTTCTGTAACATTAATTAAGGGATATATTATTAATACATTTAAACAGCGAAATTAATACTTGTTTTCTTTGAGTAAATAATTGTTTTTTTAAATACACACCCAATGGAAGTAATTTATTTCTAAAGAATATTGATAATAGTATTATGAGCATTTTTAATGTTTCTCTCTCACTAAAATAATCTGCTTCACATTATGTAGGATTGCAAAACAAAATCAGCATAAGATTGATTTTTTGAGAAGCTTAATTTCACTAAGCTTTTTAAAAAGCCAAAATCCTTGCAAATAAAAATCTCTTTTTCATGTTCAACATTTAAATCGACTGATATACTCTAAAAAAGTACCTTAAAAAAGTAAAAGAATCCTTTATAATAAAACGAAAAATGTGATTCGCAGAAATACATTTATTTTCGTTCTTATTTACACACATAATGGAAACTTAATTTTTAAAGTTAATGTTTCATACCATAAACACATTATTTTGCAAATGGATACAGTAATGATATTTTTATGGTGATATAAGTCATTTATGATTTGATTACACATACGTATTTCGTTTTTTCTTTCATTTTTTGGTTAAGATTTCTTAAACATTTTAAAATATCTGTTACAGTTAATAAATAAAAAAGATGAGGATATTACGCAGAAATTTTACTTATGAATCTTAGAAATATCTGTTGCAGTCATAAATACTTAAACAAAAAAAACAAAAAAAAATATAGAAATTCCAAAAATACGAAAAAAGTTTATTTTAATTTAAACAAAATGTTTGTATATTTAAGTAATATTTTAAAATTAAATATTCGTATTACTCATTACTCACAAAGTATCAATTTCCTTTCCAGTTATTCATTTTTTAAATTAAAGAATAAGTAGTTTCTTTAAAACACCATGAGGTTCCAAAATTGTTAAAAATAAACTTTGAAGAAATAAAGAAATAAATGGTATTTTACTTAAATCTTTCCCTTTAGACCAATGTCACGTTTCTTCAACACAAACATTAAGAGAACTTCCTTGCTTTTATTCAAGTAATGAAATTATTTTGTGTTCTAAAAAAACAATAATTTGAAAAGATACTTTAAAACACTACCAAAAAGTATCCAATTTGGGATAAGAGAGATTGAGATAATAAAAGAGCTTTAAAATTATGTTACTTAGGAATATCAGTAATTCCATTTTCTTTCTTCTTTGGCCTTGTAGGTTATTCAACTTTTTCTCTTGGTATCTTATTTTATTTTATTATACAATATATATATATTTAAATCTATCATCTTACAGGCATAAAACTTTTATATTTTACCAAGTGATATGTCTGGGAATAAAGGTATTATGGATTTCAGATTTCTGTCATTTCACAGAAATGCTTTCCCAAATTGAACAATATCTTTTACAATAAAGTAATTCACTTAACTGAGAATTTCCATATTCTGTTCTCAAATTACTATGTAAAATAGTTAAATATAAGTGCAATTTTATTACTAATAAAATAATGCGAAAAGATCAGATATTGCGCTGTAAAATAAATGCTTTTGTGTTTTATTTCATTTGACGATTTATATATAAACATAAATTTTAATGAATTATGTTCCAAGGAGTGATTTTTGAAAGAGTTATATTTTTAATTCGATTGTATCGAATTCTATAATTTAAAAATTGCTTTTCTTAAAAAATTTTAGTTTGTAGAAAATAATTGCGTTTTTTTTTTAAAAAATTTTAAGAATAAGAAACTGAGGAATTAAAAATGCTAATTTTGTTTCTAAGAAACATTTTTTCCTGTAGAAAATGTCAGTAATTTAATATTTTAAATTTAATGTAATACTTATTACAACACTAGAATAGGTATATTAAGTTTTTCGAATTGCAGAATTTAAAAGAAGAAAGTATTAGTTACAGAAATTCTCTAATAGATAAAACATTTAATTAGATCAAAGAATATTAAAATTTGGAAATTAGATTTTTCTATTTTTAAAAGTATATATTCTTAGTAGTTAAGGAAATACTGTACATTTCAACGCCGGCAGAATGTTATGTCTCTATCAAATTTCATCAAATAGAACGATTTTATTTTTTTTTTATTTTTGCATTATGCATTTGGAACTGTTTTAACTTTTTTATAAAAATATTTCTGAAAAGTAAAAAAAAAAATTTTTAAATAAAATCAATTTGAAAATTTTTTCAAAGCTTTACCATGATCTCACAAATCAATCTGCTATAAGAGCAATGCTAGAAAAATAGTCATATTGCTAAATTTAGTATCAAAATTACATTCAAAAATTACTCTTAATATTAAATTACCTTCTTGGATCGTTTAAATATAAATTCAGTGTTTATTCCTAAATTCCAGTTTTATTTTTGAAATTCACCTAAAAATAAAAAAATTTAAATATGATGCTACCGTAAAACATATATATAAAATATATCTCTGTTAGAAATAATTCAATCTTTAAAAAGAGTTACATGCCATTTTTTATCATGTTTTGCCTTAAAAATATTCATCCGTTTTAAAACCGTTTAAAAATAAATAGCCTTAGTACTTAAATTTTAGAAGAGGTGCATATAATAATATCCCCATCTACATAGATTTGTACATAATACTTGTGCACTTCTAAACTTGTTTAACAAATTTCAGCTGGAATCTAGGTCGATGTGTTTTGATCCCCACGCCAATAGTAACGGCCCACATCCATTTTGGACAGGATTTCTCAACTCCCAGGTTTCACGAGGCATGAAGCTGCTGTCGAATGTATATATTTACTTCAGGGGCACGTTTCGATCGCATATTTGCTGGTACAGGGAGCAAAGTACATAAATTATACAGTCGAATGCTGAAGCAAATAGTTGAATATCCACAAAGTGACTGTCGACAGACAACTAGTAAATACAATCAAGGCTTAAATCCTAAGTACATTTCCTCCTAATTAAGAGTTAGCAGACAAGAAGTCTCCTTGTTGCCCAAATAAGACACTTCAAAAAGAGATACGAATACTAGACATAAGATATGTGCAAGTTAGCAAATAAAACCATGAAAAAAATAATTTTTTTAAAGGAAAATTTGTGATTTTGCTAAGTAGAATTATTAAGGCGAAAGAATTTTGATGAACAAACAATGACTTTTTTAATCAGTGTCAGTTTGATTAGAGCGAATATATATAGTTTTAAATATCTTAAAAACTTAAAAAAAAAAGAAAAACTATTACAATTAAAGGAAAAGGTACAAAAAATAGTGTCAGAGCAAATATGTTTTTTTCCCTAATGAGCTGCATATTGGCAACTAAGTCTTTGCACACACGGCAAGTCCCCAAATGTGAAAGCCATTTCATGGATGTACCATCTAGTGGCGACTCTAGCTACCACTTTTAATTTAAGCTCTCACTAGATGTTAAATATATCCGTGATTTAGTTTTGCCATAAGTAGCAATGCCAAATTGATACTCAAGGTATTTTTTTTTACGTGCCGCATAATCATATGACAAGCGTGCCTACGATTTTCGCATCCAGGAAATCTATCGCCACTAGGCGGGATAGAACCTGTCTAGCGGCGATAGAATTACCTTAGGTCATTCTAGAATTACCTTAGATTGCCTGGAATTAGCTTAGGTCAGGGGTATCCAACCCAAATGACCTTGCGGGCCACTTCGGAAAAACATTATAATCTCGCGGGCCGCACATAAAAGTATGTACATTTATATCAGATTTGGAAACAAAAAAAAACATTTATTGGAGTTAAAATTTAAAACAGAATGAACTATTATTATTGTTTTCATTATTTTTCATGTATACAGACATAGATAATATAATGCGATGATCAAATAATGTTTAAAATATTACAGTTGCCATTTTCTTGAAAATTACGGTGTTCCTTTTGAATTGATCTTTCGTTACTCATTGTTTAAATTTGATTGTGCTGTCATTTGCAAGTGATTAAGTATACATTACCCTTTATCTTAACCGTCCTGAATAATTTTTTTAACTTTAAAAACATCTCTGACTGCCTCTTGCTTTTTGGGCACTCCAACCAGAAAAGGAGGAGAAATGAAAGTCGCACACACATAGAATCATCATGTACCATCCATAGTAAAGAATACACATAGTGCAATTCGGAATTTATTAAAAAAATAATTTATTACAGTAAAATCAAATGCAATTGTTTGATAAAATATAAATCTATTTTAATCTCTAAAGCACATTTTTACTATCCAAAAGGATTTATTTTAAAACAAGAACAGGTAACAGGCAAATACATTGTAGATTTATCTATATATATAAATTTCTTCTCAAATAAATTTCAAAATGAACAAACTTTAAAAACCTGATACTTAATTTTTTTAAAAAAAAGTCGGCGGGCCGCAACTTACGTACTGGCGGGCCACATGCAGCCCGCGTGTTGGACACCCCTGCCTTAGGTCATTCTAGAATTACCTTAGAATGCCTAGAATTACCTCATTACTTAGAATTACCTTAGGCGTCAACTTAGGTTTACGAAACGAGCAGGCTACTTATAAGCCACCAAGCCGATAACACATGTTTTTAAACATAAGTTAATATGAATACATATTTGGTAAAGAAGAAAAAGTTTTAGTCCTTTTCTTTCAAATTTTGATTCTGGATCTCAAAGCAACAAATTTCTTAACAGTTTGTGCTGCACAATCGGTAAAAAAAAGTAACACATAACTAGTACATTAAAATTAACAAAAAGGGGTTGATTATATTAAAGTATCCGACTACGTTCTGTGAACCATGATTTTAAAAGCGATAAATGTGAGTATTTTCATGATATTTGTGTCACTTGTTAGAATACATGATAAATGCTTAGGACATTATGAGAAAATTAGTTTAAAAAATATTTTGGCAAAACATTAACTGAGAATAACCTTTCTTCCAAATGTTCTCCTTTTGTAAAAAGTGCTTCTATTATAATAATATTTTGCCTGTATATATATCAGACCTCTGTACAGAGGCTCAACTAGAATTTTTTAAGTGCATAACTTGGAAGTCGGTTTATCCATGTTTTACAAAAACAGAAGGGAGAAATTTTAAGAAAATAAGCCGATATATATTTCAAATGGTTGTAACTCTGAAAATAATGTGAATTTTTCAAAAATCATAGTTGAGCCTCTGTGCTTAGGTCTGATCTATTTACAGACAAAATATTATTATAATAGAAGCATTTTTCATAAATGGAGAACATTTTAAAAAAAGGTTATTCTAAGTTAATGTTTTGCCAAAATATTGTATTTAAATAATTTTTTTGTCATAATGTCCTTAAAACAATTTTATACATGTATTCTAATCTAAGTTACACTAAATATCATGAAAATTATACATTTATGCGCTTTTTTAAAATCATGGTTCCGAACGTTGTCGGATACCTTAAATATTTTTAAAGAAAATGCTAGAATGCTTGGCATTCTGATAAGACATTAACTCAGAAAAATCAAACAAAAAAAATCCCTTGAACATGATTAACTGAAAGAATCTTAAGACTTTCGTGGATATATTTATTCCATTTTCATTATGAAGCTTAAAATTTGATAATTATTTTTGTTTTTACTGAAGTAGTAAAAAATGAAAATAAAAAACTGTTACACATCCGATAGATTTCATCACAAAATTTTAAAGTAATTAATTACTAAATAAATAAAATAAATGTAGAAGTAATTTTTTTAAAAA
This sequence comes from Trichonephila inaurata madagascariensis, assembly GCA_019973955.1. Lineage (NCBI taxonomy): Eukaryota > Metazoa > Arthropoda > Arachnida > Araneae > Nephilidae > Trichonephila > Trichonephila inaurata. Next base: position 7,609 of record BMAV01020533.1, on the reverse strand, counting down.
ATCAATATCAAGCTTCAAATTTATTTTTCTAATGTTTACTAATAGCAATAGGATTTATATATCAGATTTCTGTATTATAAAAAACTTTCGATCATTTCTTACATAAAATTAATCTTGGATATTTCTTACTTGGATTAAATTTTTTTATAGAACATTCCGTCACTTTATTTCGTAAAAACTATTTTTATTGCTCTTGTCTTTTCGTTACTTACTATATATGATTTCGAACTCAAGAAACCAACCATATTATTAAAATTTGTTCAGTTTGTAAAATGAATACTTCTACAATGAATGAGGATTGGTTTTTTAATTGTTTCCAAACTAATTATTAAAACCATTGAATCGAACAATTGATCTTTCTTAGCAAACCAAAAATATTAAGATTTATGATTGCTATCCTCAATACTGAAAGGGAAAAATGATTTTAAAGCATTTTTACTTAAGAATACTGATCTTTAAACATTACAGAAAAAGAACGAAGATATTTCCTTTTTTTTACAAAAAAGAAAAGAAAAAAAAAAAGGGAACCCGCATTTATAGCATATTTTCTCTTCTTTTTCTCTTTTCTATGTATCTTTTATTTTATATAAAATTTATAACAATGGTATTTTTTGTCCTTCACAAAAAATATTTTAAAGATAAATGCGTAAAGTATATATATATATATAATTGTGAATAAAGACTATACTTCTCAGATAATTAAATTACTACCATGTAAAATACATTTTACATTATACTCTATTTTACACAAACTTGTGTAAATTTATGCACTATAAAATCTGATCAGTCGATTCTCCTATACTGATACGACAGGGCATAAATATTTTATTTTACAATCTTTGAAGAAACTTTGACTGAAAAGTTGAACTAAGTATAAAAGAAAAAAATTCAGACAGCTTATGAATACATTAATACGCTATTTGTGTAAATGTAGAAAAGTTTGGGAAACTTAAGGAAACAATACCTTCACTGAACTATCATTCATTGGGTGTCTATACAAGAACATTAAACGAAATGAACTGAGAGGAATATCCCCATTAAGAAAATAATTAAAATTACTGGAATGATCTTCAGTAATAATTTCAGATATTTAAAATTTGGCTTTTTTTTTTTATTTTTAAGTAATCATCCGGAACTTTAAATTTCAAATAATCAGAAATGCAAACTAATTTGAAATTAAACTATCATAGCAACCAAATCTAACAAAATAAATTACTTTTAAATGAACTTCTTATTTAACCTCTTAATTAAATACAGTTCAGTTAGTTACTTTGGAAGTCATTCAGGGAAATATTAAATCCTTTGATGTTATTCAATTTACTATCCTTTAATTTAAAATTAAAACACTTTTGAATTGCACTGCTTTGATCCAAATAAGACAAATTATTTTGCTTAATTTTTTTTCATGTTATTTAACTAAAAAGAGAAATGTGTAAATCCACTTAGATTTGAAGCACTGTTAGAAAACCATTTTAACTCATGTGATTAGAGTAGAATTTTAAGAAATAATAACTACAAATTATTCTTGGATATTTTGATCTTCAGGTAAAAATATTTACGTTATATTTTAATATGCTATAAAAAGCAGTAAATTGCGTCTAAGTTACTAATTTTACATCCTTTAAAATATATTTATTGTTTTCAATGTAAAATAAAAATATTGCTTAGGAATCTACTACGTCCACAAGTGATGAGAATGACATCAGACCAGGTACTCCATTCTTCAAACTTTCACTCTTCAGCAATGAGAAGACTTCGAATCGTAACAGCTTTAATAGAATTAAAATTAGGTTATGACTCAACAAAAGTACCAACCATAGTCACACACACTGCTACAATGTCTCAAAAGGAAGTAGGGAGTCATCTATTAATGAAAACCAAACAATCTCATTCAAATCATGCATTGTTCATTGATCCATGGAAAAATTAAAATAAGGTATTTTCATCAGAATGTATGTATAAATGTACATGAGCAATTCTGCTCCTTTTTATAAGGAAGTATCTCTATTATAAAAATATTGCCAAAAATTCAATCACATTTTTGGGGGCTAAATAAATAAGAAGATTAATGTAAAATATCTTCTTACAAAAAAATTAGAAAATTTTATTTGAAACTATTGGCTGGTATATAATTTTAAAATTTTACGTACCAAGAAAATATTTCCTAAAATTTTGCAAAAGATGGATAAATAATTTATTTATGGCTACTTATATTGATTATCAAATGATAAATTATAATAGCTACATAATAATGAATACAAAACGTTTGAAATTATTGCTATATTTTTCAAAAAAACAACTATTATTCACGTAAAAAGTTTCAAGAATTCGGTAAATTTTAATTATAAACTTGTCCTCTTTTTAAAAAATGTGGAGATATCCAAGCTAACGAACAGTTAATAAGCTTTGTTTTAGTTATTTCCCGTGGTACTATTTTTATTTTTAAACATGTTAAATTTTTCACTACAGTAATTTTCAGATTCCTAAGAGGGACCTTGGGAAAGTAAATTTCGTCATATTCATTCACACGGAAAACTTTATTGCAAAAAAATATGCCATTAACTATACACTTTGCACTATTTTCGACGTAGTCACTACAACCTATCGTTGTGTGCAATCATTTTGAAGAAACCACTCTGGTAAAACCCAGTGCTCGGAATTCAAGGAATTGAGCCTGCTCCTCAGAATTGTTTTGGGCAAATTATTTCCTCACTGGTGAACTCGGATGGAATCACATCATTGAGGAGGCCTTGGTTTCTGAGGTAAGGTGGTGCACCCATGTCTCAGCGTATGTGATGATTCTGAACAGTCTCATTTCCATCTCGAGGCGTACCATATCTGGTGATCGAGGCTGATTCCCATTCTTACACTCTATGACGGGGCTTTTATCGTGATTTCCATTAACTGTCCTCTTGGAATTTCTTTGGGGCCAGAATGGCAATTTTTTCCGACCAACTCAAAAAAACAAAAAAAATGGATTATATTAAAATTGAAAATTAATATATATTTTTTGGAAATTTGGCTTTTAAAGCCCAAAAATGAAGTCATAAAAAAGGAAATCGCAAGTGATATAATAAAGTCTAGAAGAAAAATTTTAATTCGGGAAAAATTAAACCCTACCCGTGCGGTCAGAAAAAACAAAAATGGGTCCAGACCAACGGGCATCCCCAAAGCAAAAGCCAGCCAATTAAAAAGTGGAAAAAGGAAGTTTTAAGGACCGTAGCTTTTCCCCAGGATAAAGCGGTAAGTAAATCAATTAAATTTTTAAGTATAAGGCGTTTACTATTGAGATAGGATTTAATCTAAAAGATAATTAAAGTGGTTAATTGGTATTAATTAGTAATACGGGGCTCTTCTCATTCTTGATCCTCCCCCTTTTGAAATTTTTGGTTGTATTGTGTTTAAACTAAGGTCTTAATAAACGGATTTTATTATGACTGAATTTAGTAGTTTTTCATTCCTTCCCGCACACATAGGTGGTCGCGTGAATAGTGGATAGCGGGTGTCCCCATCGGTGGACACAACTCTTGTGGTCCTGAATCAAGTTTCTCACTACCCATTTTGTAGACATAATTTTTGTAACCCAACACCTAATGAACTATGTAGTGGGCTTAAGTAGGACCAATATGCTGTGTGGATGACACTTGACAGCATTATGCACTCGTCCGCTAACATCATGCCCTATACAATAGCAATGTTGTTTTCATTCATGAAATCCTACTTCAACATCCTCCATATTCTTCCCTTTTTTTAAAAAGCAACATCGGACCGCAAGGGGAAACGTAATCCCACATACGGTCTGCAAGTGCTCATGGAAGACTGAAAACTAGTCCCCTTTTCCGTGGGGCACGTCTTCTTCGGTGCTCTATGCATTCATGCTTATCGTTAAACAGCAGTCGATATTTTTCTTGTGATTATTATTTGTTTTACTTAGTGCATCATCTTCTCTTTCTAAGAAAGGGCGAAACTTACTTTCAGAACGTCTCCTTGACAATTAATACATAAAAATATTCTGTTATTTAAGTTCCATTCTTTATTTATTTAAAAAGAAGTAATTTCTTTTTCCTCTTAGTTGAAAATATATTAAAATACAAAAATGTCAACACAAAAATATTTTTTTGAAATTCTTAGAAAAAATCTTTTTCTTTTTTTTTTCCTAATCAATCGTGATCATCTATTAAAATCCTTTTCAAACAGTGCTATGAAAGGAAATGCTGTTAAATTCCTGTAATTAATACAAGTGAATAAACTTAAATACAATTGTTTAATAGTAGATCTTTTTAAATTTTAAAAAGGGAAAAAAAATTGGTCTTAAATTTTTTAAAATAGAATTTTAATTTTTTAAAAAAAAAAATGCCAAAAGACTTTTAAGTTTTTTTTAAACCAAGTTTTTTAAATAATAACAAAAATTAATTATATTTGATTTAAAAAAGTTTAAAAATATCTCTTTAAAAGAGCAAATTTTAAAAATTAAATTTGGGGAAATTACTTAATTCAAAAGTCTTTAAAGTTAGGCTCCTTTGATTACACGGATAGCACTTGATAATCTTAATTAAAAGTACTTTGTTAAGTTTAACTCAAGCAAATTTCCATTTACTATAATAAATTTAACATCAATAGAATGATTTAATTTTTGTATGATGAATAATAAACAGATTTAATTAAATTCTATTGAAGGATTTAATACGAAATCTAATGTTTCTCTTGTATAATTATTTCAGGGGCAAATTTGGAAAAAAAAGGTACCCGATTTGGGAACCTTTTGATTTTTTTGGGGTTTTTCTTTCTTTTTATTAATTAGATTAGAATACAGGTAAAAAAAGGGGCCTTTTAAAAAAATTATTTAAATACAATATTTCGACTAAAAAATTTAAATAATTTTTCAAAAGCCTTTTTTTAAAAAAATGTTTTTTATAAAATAAGCTTCCTCAGACCTTTTGCAGGCTCCACTTTTTTAAAAAACTCACATCAACCAATTGAAATATAATTATCGGGGGGTTTTTTTTCTTAAAATTTCTCCCCCTTGGTAGAAAAAAGACATGGATAAACATATTTTTCCCAAAAATTTAGTTGAATTTTCTGTCAGAGGTCGGGAACAAAACAGGCAAAATATTATTATAATAAAAGCATTTTTCAAAAAAAGGAAAAGAATATTTTGAAAATGGGAGGTTTATTTTTTTTTGAAAATATTGTACTTAAATAATTTTTTCTTTAAAACTATTCTTAAAACAATTTTGTTAATTTTTCTAAGTGACACTAAATATTAAATTTTTTCCCTTTATTTGTTTTGGAAAATCAAAAGGTTTTCCGGGAAAGTAGTCGGTCCTTTTAATAAATATTTTAAACAAATTCCCAAATTTTTTCTCATACCCTCAAAAATTTGTTTGGGGTAACAGGGTGTATTGTATTTTTAAAAAAAATCCATATTACATATTCATGAATTGATTATTAGTAACTACATTAACAACCAGAATACATTTTAGTTTTTTTTTTTTTGAACCATTTGCTCTATTCTTTTGAAAGATTCCCGATTTTTTTCCGGTTTTTTTAATTTCCACCCTTCACAAAAAACTCTTCTGGCACTTACGTTAAACTGTAACTTGAAGCTTAAATCAATTGATATGTTGTCTTTGAAAAAAGTTTTGTCAAAAATTTTTAATTAAAAGACTACAATAAGTTTTTTTTTGTTGTTAGAATTTGCGTTTTTTAAACCGTGGGGGAAAAACCCCCCTTTGGGGTTTATAACTCTACTAGGGGGGGCGAGCATATTAAAAAATAGAAAACAAAAAAATTATTTTTAAAAAAAAATTAATTTACTTGAAGGGAACAAACAAAATGCCTTCTGACATAAAAAAAAATTCAACCCCTTTTAATTTATGCAATACATTTTTAAATGGGTCCATACAATGTTTTTTTAATTTAATTAACAAAAAACTTTTAAAAAAAGAAACAAGTTTTTAATTTCCAAGGACTTTTTTGGTTTTTTATTAAAACTTATCTTGATAATTTGTACCCCGTTTATAATTAATCCCCACCACCGAATAAAAATTACGCGATTCGCTCCCCAATGCCAACGTTTTTTTGCCCCAGATGCTCATATGTGATGTTTTTGGGGGGGTAAATGAGCAAAACTTGAAATAAGTTTAAAACATTTGCAACTATTTAAAGTCCTTTTATTGCATTTAAGCCTTCGGAATAATTTTTGAACAGGTGTGCAAAGAAAAGGAAATTTTACTTCGGAAAGACGTATATATAAAATCCAGTTATTGTTTTTGCTGGGAAACGTTTATATACGCCGGTGGGGTCTTAAGAGGCTAAAGTCATATTGTAGCTTTAGTGTGAAATTATAGTATTATTGAATCCAATACATCGTTATAGTATGGAAAGGGGGCGCGATGAAACTGATTGAATATTGGGTCGTGAATATTGAAAGTTTGAGAAGCACTGTGTTAGACCCCATCTGTTACCGTCGGTTTGTAATACAGATGTAAGTGACATCTGGAATAAGAATAACTGCTATTAATGAGTAAATTAGATAATCTTTTTATAATCTTTCATAAAAAAATACTTTTTTATTAGTATTTACATAAAATACCAGCACAATTTTGATCTATTCTTTAGATATAATTTTAAGATATATTTTTAGGAAAATATTTGGGAGGATGGAGCTCCCCGAAAACACCTTATAAAGGGTTGAGTGAGTCGAAAAATTTGAAGACCCTACTGCTCTAGATCAACATTCAGTTTAACCTATATAATTTCTAGTAGCCTAACTGTATTTACTATTTTCAATCTTCAATGTAGTGTTTTATCCAAGAAACAACAATAATACATCACAAGATCCTGCATTAAAGAGCAGCAGAAAAATTATAGAAACTCTGGTTGTTAGAATGATAGAAATACTGTAGGAAAGTCGTGGCAGTTGTACTTTTATATTGAATTAAGGAAATTTGATCGAAAATTGAAGTACAGAATAAGGCAGGGTGTCATTTTTTGTCGTTCGACGCCACTTGATCGTACTTCATTGTGAGGTGTAGAGTTATAGAAAACATAATTTAACTTCTGTTACTACTTGATATTGCTTCAAAATTACGAAAACCAATTAAATTGTGGCTGCTGTTCCTTATCCCAGATGGTGTAGCTTAGCTACACCAAAAATCGCCAAAAAATTTAAAAATAAAATAGGATTTTCTAAAGCCCTAGCAACAGTAAAACTCAAGCAGAAAATCTTAAGAATATGACTGAGGGAGGCCTAATTAGCCTCACACCTATGACACTCTGGAAAGACTTTCTGGCCTATGAAAAAACTGACCAGTTAGGTGGAGCAGGCAACTGAAATCATTACGAAATGTCAGAACGACAAGCATTTTATGTAAAAACACACTTAAGCATAACTAATTTTTTTTTTATTTACATCCAATTACTAGAACTACTTTATTTTATACAATATTTAATATAATAATAATGATGATGGTGTGATAAATATGTATCTACTAAATAAATATTTTTATTCTATTTAACTTAACAAGAATGCATATACTCACATATATAAACAAGGGAAAAAAAAAGGAAAAGGTAATAATTTTTTACCCGGTAAATTTTTTCTTAC
>BMAV01020531.1:0-14078 GCA_019973955.1 Trichonephila inaurata madagascariensis | reverse complement strand
GCGAAAAAAAGAAACATGCTTCTTGTTACGAAGAAAAAAAAGAAAAGGGGGCGGATTTTCCAGAATCTCGGTTTTATACGCGAAGCGTAAAAGGGAACAAAAAAACCTCAAGACTTTCGTGGACGGAGCGTGTTTGGGTAAAAGGTTTTGCGCGGGTACCAGAAATCTTATGTAAGTTTAATTTAAAATGTTATTTACTTAAATTTTTTACGGGGGAATCGAGTTCTAAAGGGTTTTTCGTTTAACCGACCTCCGAGAAAAAATTTTTTATTTATACCAGACCAGAGCTTCCCAAATTTTTTTGGTCTGCCCCCTTTTTGCTTGGGGGTGACCCCTACTAAGCAAATATTAAATTTTTTGAAAAATTCATCAACTTAAATGTTTTTTGGTATAGAGCTATTTCCCTTTTAAAAAAGATTTAAATTTTAATTGCAGGGGAGGAAGTGTTTAAAAATTAAGAAAAGACTTTTTAAATAATTAAAAATTTAATTTAGTTAATACATAAAAAACGAGATCAAATAAATATTTTTTAGTGGGAGGGATGAATTTGGGATGCAAAAAAAATTTTCGAATTTGACCCCAATTTTGGCCGGGTTTAACCCTATATATCCCCTTTTCTTTTAATAGAGTCCATTTTTTTTTTTTTGGATGGGCAAGTAATTTTTAAAACTCTTTCCCCTAAACCCGGAAAAACAATTAAAACTTTTCAAGATATTCCATGTTTGGAATAAATAAATTTATACTTTTAAACCCAAAAAAATTACAGACAACCGTTTCTAAAATTTATTTAAGATCTTCGTCAGTGCTTAATCCTAGTGCCTAATTTTTAATCTAAATTTTTTTTTAAAGTGCCCATATGAATGATTCCTTTTACTGTGGTTTAATATCAAAACATTCTCAACCTGGCTTCAAAACTAAAAATGGGGATTTAAATGTTCGACGGGTTAAAAAACCTTTTTCCTGGTAGATTGTCTGTGACAATTGAGAAACTAAAAAATTTGGGTGTCCATTTTTATATTCCTTTTTCTTAGTTCTGGGAAAAAAAGGCCGGAATTTATCCTTTTTTTAATAAAAAATTTGTAGACTTGTAACTGCAAATTATTAACCCTATTCAAATTTAAATTTTGTAAATAAACCTGTTAAAAAGATAAGTATGTGTGTGGTTTTTTTGATTAAATTTTTTAAAAAATTAAAGTCACGATCGGTTTAATGAGAGCCACTATCGAACCCCATTTACACCCTCATGGACCCCCCAAAATTTTTTTTTATGACACCCTTGAGGTCGTCATAGACCCATGGGGGGCATATAGACCACTTTTTGGGTCCAACACAAACATGTTCTAGAGAAATACAAATTTAAAAAAGCCCCAGGTTTTAATTTCTAAGAGACACGGTTACGATTATTCCCGTTATGCGGATAAGCTAGTTAATTATTTTCGCGTGAGTCCTGAAGGCCAAGACCATTAATAATTAAAAAAAAGTTGCTTTATAGAAAAAATAAAAGGGAATTATTACATATATATTAGATTAATTTACGCCAAAATGCAGCTTTGTTTCCTTGTAATCCTTTGATTTTTGATTAATTTGGGCTAAATTTTAAAATTTTAAAAATCAGCGTCAAACCTGATTCAAGACAGTGTATAGCCATGGATGGTTACCTAGTGGTCAAGGTCACGCATTACATGAAGCTGGATGCGTCATGAGTTCCAGCCCAGTACTGTCTAAGACCCGCTGTAGAGGCCGATGCTCCGTTAAATCTGTGTCGTGGCTCAAACGTCTCTCCCGTTGGTGTGGTGTGGAAGTTAGTAGATGGGGATGCCAGCTCAGATGTCGTCCTCGTCACTTAACCATGGTTCAAAATTATGAGGTCCGTCGCCAATTGCCTTCATGCTGCTTTGTAGTGCGACGGTAGTATAACTGTCACTCACAAGACAGTGTACCCAAAAATTTAAAATAATTTTCTTTAAGGAGTGTGCACCTTTTTAAATATTTTTTAAGAACTATAGTCTCTGGCCTCAAGTGAAAGTATGGTTTAACAGAAACATATATTTGAATCGAAAAAAAGAGAATTAAAATACCAAAGAGATAAATAAAAATGAATTGATGAAATCTGAAATAAATAATCTGAAGTAGATAAATAGCAGCAAAAATAGCTTGGAGAGCAAATAAAATCTTTTTAACCGATCGATGGGTTCGAGGTTATGAGATATTCAAGCTGGGGGTAGTGGATCCCTCATTTGCGCCGTCTTCTTCTCCCCCACTTCCCCTCATAGGTCTAATGGCCATTAAACTTCCTAGCCGTTTGGTCCTGCGAGGCGAAGTTGGCTTGATCTACTACCATAGAAACAATTCATTCTTACAATTTAGGAGGTAAAGCAATTCGCGAGTTCGTGATAACTATATTTTGTAGAAAATTCGTATGGTAAAAGCATTCCGAATATATTCGTAATGATCGAAATTTTTCATCCTAGAATTTATGTTAAAGAGTTAATGTTTATACAACGTTATAGTATTAAATATTTTAGCTGAATTTTTTCCCTGTAAAGTTGGGGTGATTATTTCTTGATTACACTCTATCTTTTTGGCCTTTTCAATTTCTACTCTGTTAGCTCACACTGGTTAAAGTGTATTATAGGAGGGGGGGAGGGGACTCGGCGCAGTCCTTTTTTCTGGCGACTAAAAGCGTTCGCCAAGGTACTTTTTTCTGAATTATTGCTATTTATTTTCTAATGAATTGATATCTCACCATGACATTTAGATAAAATTGCCAAAATCCGGGAAGGAAAATTCAAGCAACTTCGATGTGGCCCCTTTATACCTAGAGCCGCTACAACTCTCTATGTATTTATATATTTATTTTATCTTGTCTAAATTCTCTTTCAATCGTTAATAAAGACATTTAGCGCTGAATTGAGCTGGAATTTTATGTATATACCGATTATTCGATGACAATACAGTATATAATTTAATTATAATTAATAAAAATTAATTGATTTAAAACTAATTATTCAGAATTACAAATACAGCCACGTTGGCATCATTTTTTATGACTTGTGTCAAAACTTGAAAGTTTTTTTTCCTAAGTATTTAAACGCCTATTTGAACTTTCTCGGAAATTTTCTATACATTATTGTTTTTGGCACTATGGAGCCAATTTAATTAAGTGATTAATTAAAAAATTTAATTGACTGAAACTAATTGTTTAAAGTGAAATTACAGATATAATTATGCAGCTGGTTTCCATTTCTTTTAGCAGTCTAGGGTCAAAAACTTAAAAAAATATTCTCAATGTTTTAGAGCATTGATTTAAATGGAATTCTAGAGAGTATATTGATTTGTTTCGGTAAGATACATTGATACTTTAATGATATTTAATAAAAATTAATTGTCACTTTAATGTTGTGGATTCTGTCATATGGGAGTATACATACTTGTAAATTGTAACTATTTAATGAAAAAGAAACTAAAATACCCTCGTGTTTACTCAAAACGTGTACCCTTTCGCTACATGGTCACTGCTGTTTCAAGACCTCATAAAAAGGTCGGTACATTCCGTTCACGCAGCCGCCACGCACGCGAACGCCTATGCCAGTCCCCCATAAAACCGCAACGCCCCACCAAAACCCCGCGTCGCCTTTCTAGATCTGCAAGTGCCTTCCTTCATTAAGTTGCATTCTCAGTATAATATAAAATAAAATAGCACTATATACTGAAAAAAAAGTTACGCCCTCGCTATGTAGTTGTTTATTCTGATATTTAAAACACCACTTATCTTAAATTGTTGATAGTTTAATTTTATTGATTTCTTTATGGTTTTTGCGACATATAATGGGTTAAATTCAAGGTCATCACACTGTGACTTTGAATCAGGTAAAAAACGGGTTGAATGGATTTGTTTTGTAAAGTATGTTGTTCTACATGTAAATTTTAATTAAATTTTCAGATTTAATAATTAACAAAAATGTCTCGTATTATTTTAAAGTTTTTCTAAAGTTTTTTCAGAATTTTTAAAAATTACTTACGCGTACTTTTTTAAATCAAGTGTATTTAATTACCGGTGTACATTGCTTATATTTGTTGGTGAATGTATATACTTTTAAAAATAATCTGCAAAAAGAAAAGTAGTACCGGAAGCGAAGCGTGTATGAACCGATTGTCTGGAAAACACGTGATTTGAATTCTGTCACGTGCCTATAACATTACATAAATTTATGAACTGATTGGTTGGAAAATAATACGCGTTTGTAATTATATGACTATGCACGTCACATGACTTTTAGCCCACTGAAGATACAAGTCAATGGATAGATTAGAAATATATTTATATCTTATGCAAATTTTATTTCATTATATCAAATTTTTATTAAAAAGCAAAATTTTGTATCAGCAAATGTAATTTATGTATTGTGAAAGTGTTTATGTATTATTTTTTATTACTTTAATATTCTCACATGTTTTAAGTTTCTTAAGATTAATATTGTACGTCATCATATTTGTGTGTGGATGGTTACCGATGAAAATCTTCTTTGTTCTTTTTATAGGATCTCCCTCTATTGGTGCTACCCACCATCGTCACCGAAGACTACGACTCTAAAATGGTTTTGCCGGACGACCACGTGTCCGAACGAGAGCGCATGCGCTCTCTTCTGGTGGAGCCAAAAAGCATCCTCATGCTCATCGGGCTCCCAGCAGAGAATCCTCATCTTCTACTACTAACTGATTGCCTGCAGACAGTCCGGGACGATGCGCATGGTAAAGACCAATGCCGTCTATGTTTTTCTACCCATTGACGCAAATCGACAGCAAAGTAAAAGACCCACGTTCATGGCTCTTCCTCAGGTAATACGTTTCCCTCTGCAATTATGTTAAGTATTCTCTTGAGCCTATTTCTTATATAATTCTAAATGGTAAATAATTAGCGTTTAAATTTCCTGGCAAAGAAAGTTTCAGATATTAAGAATATTAAGTACAGTAAGACCCCTTCGCTTAACGCTGTTTCGCGCGCGGTTTAGCGCCTTTTATTTCCCCAACCCGGGGATTCCCGCTGAAATTGTAGGTAGTTTCCAAAAATATGTACATGGACATATCCGAAACACAGTGTAGTTGTGTTTTGTTTGCGTGGTGCTGTACGGACGTATTTTTATCATTTTGAAACATTTGTTGACATTATTAAGTATAAATTTATGGTACTATAACGATTAATATGAAAGTGACAAATATTATGATCTTTAGTTTCCTTTTATCGTGGGTGATAACAGTAAAATAAGAAAAGAAAGCAAACTGAAAAGTTTTTCTTTCACTGGAAACTAAAATGAAGCAATTAGAAGATTAGATTCTGGTGAACGTCAATTCAAATTAGTGCTGTACTGAATTTTATGACTTCAACAAGATGCATTCTTGACAAAAAAGGCAGGAAAATTAAAACACAGAACAGACTGAATGATCTGACTGACTTAGGAATTTTATTTGTTTTATATGTATATATTCTCGTTTATATTGTTTTTATTTTTTGTAAGAAATAAAAATGTTTAGTTTTATTTTTTTAAAAAAAAGACAAATATACTATGAAATTTAATACCTAACTAATTTTCTATCCATCTTCCCCTAACCCCATTATTTTCTATACATGTTAAGATAGCCTTGTTTAGCGCTGTTTCGCATTACGCTCTACTGATGGGAATGTATCCCCTGCGTCGCAAGGGGTCTTACTGTACCTAGCACATACTCCATCCTCAGCTTTGTTGGAGTACTTTAAAGATTTTGTATAACTGTATATTGTGTATAAGTTATGTTGATATTTAAGTCCTAGCAATAAGCTTTCAATTACACTGTCAGCCCTCGCCTCATTGGTCTAAAGGGGTGGGACTTAAATTTTCTAAAACGGAAATATAATTATCCAAGACCAGGCACGTCTTAAGACTTCTTGAGGCCCTGGACCCCTATCGCAAAAGTAGACCCCACCTATGATCCTTAAAAGTAGGCAGCACATAGCCAACGATGTTAAACACTTGTACAAACAATAACCCGAAACTAATAAATGTGCAATGGTTTATAACCAGTATTAAAATGGGATCGACTATTACTGCATAGAAAGCCAGTTGACATATCCTCCAAAATTGCCAGTATTTCAGAGAATACAACCGGAAATAAATTTGACCATTGCAATTATTCGAATCATGATCTTATTAAGGCTGAATCGAGAACGAGACGAGGTCCCCCATCGTGATTGAGGCCTTAGGCCTGGGCTCGGCCCATTTCTTTAGACGGTCCTGTCCAGGACCTCTTTTCCACTTAGGCACGTGCCTAGGATGAGTGAAATTAGAGGTTGAAAAACGAGAAAATTAAAATTACAGCAAACGCATCCCACCACCTAGTTGAGCTTGGTAAGGAAGCGCATTTGGTCCTTAGAGTAAGGACTGAAATGCGAGCTACTATGGAAAATGAAAAGCTTAACAGTTTGATGTTGCTGAGCTCTCAAAATGATATTACCATGGAAATCGATTACAATGATGCTATTAAAGGTTTTGCCATGATCAAAGCTCGAACAAAACCTTTGTTTTACTAGTGCAATGACAGTGATTCAACAAAGAATAAAGATGTCTAAAAGTAAAAGATAGTACAGCGTTGAAAAAGATGACAATTAAATGTTGAAAAAATAGTCTATACACATGATATACCTATAATACAGAGTATACATTGTTGTGTAATTGTTGAATTGCTTAAATTACAGTGGTAACGACTATACTGTAATTGCAAAACGGTTTCATTTATTTAATGTACCACCTGACAGCAAGATTGAGTGAGGAAAAACGTGATGTCGTAAGGTAAGAAATGAAACCCTTTAGAGGCCTGTAAACCATGACACTATCCTTTCCTCTTTTTACGGTTGCCAGTCCGAGACAAGGTATCCAAAGGTGGTGGATTATGGTGACCTTGTTGGAGCAAAACAAAGAAAGGGGGGTTATAAAGGCCGTATCACACGTACACGTTACGAGCAAATTTTCGTCCAATTCAGTGTTTTTAACCAGTTGCTATAGTTAACGACTTTCGAACAACTTTTTACAGTGAGCTCAAAAAAGATGTTCCAAATAAAAGTTGATTTCCTCTGAAACTCCAGCCAGTAGTGTTCTCTTTTGGCGCCCTACGTCAAACAAGATGGTAGCTTGATTCTGTCAAACGCATCAGATATGGGCGTATAATATTTTGAATGGTGAATAATACGAATCGGTGTATAATATTTTAAAGAGAGATTGGTGTCGTACTTTGCTTTTATGCCTATCAACAAATCGCGCGGAGCGAAATAAAAAAGAAATAATTTAAGATGTTCGTTTGCCGAAGCAAAAATATCGGCGAATAATTTTTCAATATGGATATAGAGCGCGGCTGACGTCAGAGCATGTCATTTGTTTTACGGCAATCCTTCACCCCGATAGGACGGAAATTGGTTGGAAAAAATTGCACCAAAAAGTGCATGTAAGATACGGCTGTAGGGATTTTACATGGAAAATCTTCCCGAGCCAAAACTGACAACGTAAGAACTGTATTAGAGGGGTGCCCTGGAAATAATGTATGTGTGTGGATGGAGGAAGCGTAACAATATGAAGTGCCTAAGGCGCCGGAGAGGTTAAAACGTGGTCCTGTAATTTTATCTTCTTTTATTGCCTTCTAAATTGACTTTCTGCTGAGGTGAAGATTTCGGGTAAAACCCATTTTTGGTGATTCTCTACTCAAAAGGAAAAAAAAGATCTTTGCCAAATTCCAGTTCTGTAGGTTATAGTTTCGGACATATCGTAATGAGTGAGTGAATCCCTTTCTTCCAAAGTATTTATATTTAGATTTTTTGTTTAAATTATAGTATTGAATCATTTTATTATTATTAAAGATGATCAAATATATAAAAGTCGACTTACAAACCGCTTATGAGGCTCGCCGTAATTTTAATTGTTTCATTTTTTGTGTTGTGGCGGTGGTATCTATATAATCCAGTAATAGCCTCCATGCTATGACGATCGTTTTGGCATGGTGGCTAAGATACACTTTTTCGGATCGGAAGGTGCCCAGTTCTAATCTTCCTTCATTGGTGACCCTGGCCGTGCAAAGAGAACCGCAGCAGTAGTGGCGCCATCCATCCACCGGAAATGCAACCAACAAAGCCGTCACACACGATGACGCAACCCACAAGCCGTCACACTCGAAAACGACGCAACTACTCTCACACTCGCCACGAATATGCCACGTTCTGCTCATTAACTAACACAGGAGTAGTGCGGGCGATGGTATCTATAGAAACCAGTAATAGTCTCCATGCTATGACGATCGTTTTGGTATGGTGGCTAAGATACTTGATTTCGGATCGGAAGGTGCCCAGTTTTAATCTTCCTTCAGTATCATTTTATTTTATTTTGACGAATTTACTTATTTTAGGGATCCCATCTTTATCCCTCGCAGTTATTTGTCAAATATATTTAGAATGGAAGTAAATCACCTTTTTTTTATTATGTAGTCATTGGAGTGGGATGATCAGAGTGCTTATAGTCCTGCCGGGCTTTACTCTCTCATCATTGAATGTTTGAGTGACTGTAGCATTTTAACTCTTGTCTTTTGTTAAAATAATTTACTTTAAAATTAAAATATATTTATTGAAGATTATGGAGAAAAATATTAAATATTATATGAATGCATTAAGTGCTTGAAAAAATTAATCAAAATCGGTGCTAGCACCGAAAAAGTTAACTAATTTGAGATCTGGGAGTGGGCGGGGTTTAACCTGACCAAAATGGGTGAACAGCTTAGAAAGCCGTTCGGTGAATACCAGAAATTTTTCTAAAAGCTACAAAATTAATTCTGAATAAAGGAAATGCAGAAAAATAGCTTTTTTAAAGCTATAAAAAAGTATCGCTAGAGAAGGTGAAAATTTACTAAAGACTTCAAAAATTCTCGCAAAGAACCAGGAGGACAATACTGATTGGAACTGAGCACTCCAACCACCGGGCAACGAACAGCTTTGGAAGAGGCATGTAGCAGCCCTTTAAGATGAGTATAGAGAAGCATTAAAAATTTTTTAACGAAAATTAATTGAAAAGTGGACCAATAAGAATATTTCTGGGTCTGTTAAAATTAAGATCAGGGATATATTTTTCGATATCCGAGATCGTAGGATTATTAGAGTTATCAATATTGGAGAAACAATTGACGTCTTAATTTTTTAATAAATCACCTGATTGACATTGTAGAGGTGGTATCTTCATAAGCCAGTAACAGCCTCCGGATAGAGGCGATCATTTTTGTCTAGTGGTCATGTTACTGGGCTTCGAATCCATGGGTCCCAGGTTCTGTTCTCAGGATATGCGCCACCTCATTGGTGATCCCAGCTGAGTAAAGAAAAAGGCAACCTTCCGATCTGTCGTGGCGCCATCTACCCCTCAAAAGAGAATCAAAAGCTCGCTCGCGACCAACTTGATGCTACACCATTAATGGAATGCAGCCCACAACCCGCCTGCTCACAAAAAATATATCGTTTGTTCGCCTATCCACCGACTCACTGTAGTGGCGTTATCTTCATAAGCCAATAACAGCCTCTGGACAGATGTTATCAATTTTGTTTAATGGTATGTTACCCGGCATCGAATCCATAGATCGCGGGTTCTATCCTCTGGATTTGCGCCACTTTAACATAATTTTACTCGCGAATCTGAGGTCTTTATTCCTCATGAACTAACGAGCGTTTAAAATTTGCATAAGGAAGATGCTTTGTGATGCTTCTAGTTGATTACTGTGTGTTTTAGCTGCGTGTGCCTAAACTGACCAGACGTAAGTCAGAACTGGTTTGAGAATCAGCGTGTACGTTTGCATCTAAGGGCATTCTTAAGTGTGATCGTTAGGGAGATATAAATAGGTAGGGAGATAGCAGTAAGATAAATAGGAAAGAGACTGATATTGTGAATATAAACAACATAGATTGATGTTATTAAAAAAAGATTTAAGAATTTCGAAGTCATTGGGTCTTGTTGCAAAACTTATCTTTGATTTGTTCCGAAATATTAATGATTGAGTAGGGACTTAGAATGTAAGCAATTCTTCAGTTCTCGAGTTTGGTTTTGTTTAAGGTATCCTGACTACGTTCGTAAATCAGATTTTAAGGAAAGCGCATAAAATGGGTAATTTTCATGATATTTAGTGTCACTCTAGGATTAGAATACATGTATAAAGTTGTTTTGAGGACATTTTACATGTAAAATGTCATATTTTCGCAAAAATATATCCAGAATAATCTTTTTCAAAAATGTTCTCCCTTTGTGAAAAAAGGCTTATGAATGTAATATTTTGCCTGTATATAGCAGACCCTGCGTACAGAGGCTCCTCGAAACTATGATTTTTGAAAAAATTCACATTATTTTCAGAGCTACAACCAATGAGTAACAATTATCAGCGCTTTTTCTTTAAATTTCTCCTCTGCTATGCCTAAACATGGTAAACCCACTTCTAAAGGTTATATATTTCAAAAAATTCTCTATAGTTGAGCCCCACAGAGTAGCCCTGAGCTATATACAGGCAACATATTATTTTAATAGAAGCCTTTTTTACAAAAAAGCGCTGAGAAATATTTCAGAAAAATTGGTTTTCTATGTTCATTTTTTTGTCAGAAGATACTGTACTTAAATAATTATTTATTGTAATGCTATTCTACATACATGACAATTTTATACATTTTCTAATCTAAGTGACACTAAATATCATAAATATTTATCCATTTATACGCTTTTTAAAATCTACTTGGTTCCGAACGCGTAGTTTCGATACCTTAAACTTGCATATGTTCTTCTATTTCTCTCAAGTTATTTCTTTTCTCTCAGCCCCCACTCTGACACTAACTTCTTTAAGTATATTATACGTCACAAGCTTAAGCGTGTAAAAATTTGTATGGGAACAGTTTCTTAAAATGAATTGCTTTTCATTTCAATTATTCATTCCATAAATTAAATTTTTTCCAATTTTAGAAAAAAAAAAAGACTTATTTTTTAGATTTTACAGTTGTTTGTATCATAATTTAAAGGGAATCATTATTTAAAAAAACAATTATTCTAACATTATAACATTTTTTTTAAATTAGTGA
Organism: Trichonephila inaurata madagascariensis; assembly: GCA_019973955.1. Lineage (NCBI taxonomy): Eukaryota > Metazoa > Arthropoda > Arachnida > Araneae > Nephilidae > Trichonephila > Trichonephila inaurata. The sequence continues at coordinate 2,965 of BMAV01020531.1, read as the reverse complement.
ACTTATTAAACATTTCTACGTAACAAATATTTGCCGCAAAGCTTCCAGTGAAAATTCCAGAATTTCGTATAAAGATTTAGCTTAAAAGGCGGTGCAATCTGCTGGGATGATCATGAGGATTAACTTCTCTGTCGACTTGTGGATTAACTCATTTAGTCTACGGGGAATTAATTCCTATGGAGGAGCAAATGGATTTTCTAACATCCAATATAGGTTTCTTCTCGTAATAATAATTTGCCATGTAGGTGGATAATTCACGTGAAATCTGTCGAAATTCAACATTAACGTTAATTGATTTATTGATTGTTTATTATTGTAACATCGCACACTTAAGCAACATGATGATTAATGAGGATGGGCCTCGTAATTTTGAATTTCTGTCAAGTGACATAGACGACACCTGAGGTGGCATTCACTCTCTTTAAATTTACTCTTCACGCCCGCCATCTTGGGAGAGAAATCCCAGGAGACTTGGTAGATTCAATGTGCACTAGCTCTTAGAAGTGTGGGCTATTTATTCCATAGTAAGACTTTTCTTATGAGACAATTATTTACTGGAAATCTTAAGGATGGAGTACAGTCTGACAAAAATTTTAGATAAACATAATTCACAAGTGTGTGCACCATTTTTCCTTGAAAGGCAATATCAACGGCAGAGGTGTTGGTACAGCTAAAATAAAACACATTATCACCAAATGTCAAAGAACAACATACATTTCAGGACTCCCCTACTCTTCGATGCTCTGAAAACACAATAGAATATTCACACAGAGGAACGAAATTTTGAAATATGGGAACTGAAATTGCTACCGTATCCTACTGACACCAGACAGGCACTCAGGGTAAATCTATTGAATTTCGAATATGGGAAATGAAATTGCTACCATGACCAGCTGCTACCAAACAGGCGTTTAGGATAAATCTATTGAATTTGGAATATGGGAATTGAAATTGCTACCATGTCCAGCTGACACCAGACAGACATTCAAGGTAAATCTATTGAATTTGGAGTGTGGGAATTGAAATTGCTACCGTATCCTACTGACACCAAACAGGCACACAGGGTAAATCTTTTGAATTTCGAATATGGGAAAATGAAATTACGAAGCGACCAGCTGCCATCAAAACAGGCGTCTGTGATAAATCTATTAAATTTGGAATATGGGATTTGAAAGTGCTACCATGTCCAGCTGCCACCAGACAGGTGTTCATTATAAATGTATTGAATTTGAATATGGAATCGAAAATTATACCATGTCCAGCTGCCACCAGACAGGTATTCAGGATAAATCTATTGAATTTGGAATATGAGAATTGAAATTGCTACCATGTCCAACTAACTGATACCGGACGGGCGTTCAGGGTAAATCTATTCATAAACTAAGTTTGGATAAAGCTAATTCCCCAAGCTTTGTGTTCATTTTTCCTACAAATTTAATAAAGATCAAGAGAATTTTAATGGATCCCCACACACACTCACGCATTAATATATACAGATTTTAGAAAAGAATTTATATGACTTGGTGTCGAAATGATGCGTTCTTGGGTTAATCGCCTTAATTTAAAATCTTCCTTGTCATGGTCACGAATTTCCGAGCGCAATTTTTATCCCTTAAAGATTTCTTTATTTTCTCATCAAATCCAGATGATTGCTTGTAACTGGATGAAATAAAATGTATTAGAAAGAGAGAAAAAAGGGGGAGGGGCTTCTCTGGATACCCATTATTTTTGATTATTGAAATTTTTTTATAAATATTTATTAAAGATCTGAAAACTCGCATCTAACGTACTAGCACGTTTAAATGCTTTCAATAATCGGACAACATGTAAATCCAAGTTAACACATTTTAAAAGATCTTTTAAATGCATATTATTTCAAATTTTAAATTCATTTTCTTGATGTAATTAGACTAGCCAACATAGTAAATTGTGAAACAAAAGAAAGAATTCCAGAAACCCCTCTTTCTCATGGAAGGATACGTATAATTTCTTAAAATCTAGAATTTCATAAAATTTAGAGATTGAAATCCATATTTAGAATTTATATAATTTCATAAAATTAAAGGAAAAACGTTATTACATTCTAGTTTTAATGTAACAGACATCTTATGTAATAATCTAAAGGGGTACCAAAAATTACGATGTTAGGACTAAAATTTTATTATTTATGCATTTTTTTCTTGAGTTAGGCTTAGCGACGCAAACGCCTCGTCCTGTAGTGCAGGTCTTTCCGCATTCTTCCCGTACCTAGCGAGCGTCTCATAGAAAATCGCCCCGTCCTGAAGGGGTTAAGCTACTTTTACCCTATACCCCTACTCACAAAAACATTTAATCTCTCATGAGTTGGTTTTGGAATTCGATGACAAGTGCATCGTAGTGTGAGTAAAAATCAGTGAGTTAGGTTCGCGTTTTTATTTCCTGTTTGAAAGTATTTTCTTACGAGCAGAATGGCAAAGAACTCTGAGGAAAAGCTGTCTGCTATGTTGCTTAAAAAGAAGTTGTAGCTTCTTGAGGCTATTGATCAAAAACAGAAGATGGAAACGGATATCTGTAAAGATTTTGATTTTGCGAACTCTACATTATCAACAATAATTAAAAAAGAAAGCTAAATACGGAAATGTTTGAACATATCTATGCAAATAAATGTATTGTTTTTATTGCAATACCTTTTTACACGAAAAAATATTTCAGTCCCCTCAGTTTCGTGTTAAACGATTTTACACTGAATTGTGGTAGCCAATAATAAATGTATTTGAAATATATCCTCGTGCCATCTGTATCAGCTAATTTTAACTACGTCAAAAATTTATTACAGCATCACGAAAAACTTTTCTTATATAGAGAGAAAAAAATGTAAATAATAAGGTTGGAAATGTTTGCGTTATTTTATAAATTGTAACTTCGTTAATTATTTCTATTATATATTAAAAAAATATTAAAGTAATAAAAATAATATAAGAAATCC
>BMAV01020530.1:0-51196 GCA_019973955.1 Trichonephila inaurata madagascariensis | reverse complement strand
AAATGAGGCCCCCTGGGCTCCACCGTTTCGAACATAAAAAATTTTTAAAAAATAAAACTAATATATTACAATGAGAAGTAACAGAACTAAACAAAAACAAATGTAACATAACTTACATATAATGTTCTTGCATTGAAGTACCGCATATTGTTGTATGAACGCAATTTCGAACTCGTGACTTGTAGCAATGTTTGTTGCATTTGGTCCACTCTGTCCATTCACTGTAGCTTTCAGCTGTTAAGTTCCAGTCTACGACGACTTTCTAAACAAATGTTTCTTCTATTAGTCTCAAAACATGATCTGATGCATAATATCACAATAAGATTTAAAAATTATGTGGATATATCTTTACTACACAATTAGCAAAACATAAATAAGAAACCTAAAAATTTGTAAAAAAAAAACTTATTAAACTCTACAAGAGATTCCAAATAAAAAAGCAAAAATGCTTAAAAATTAAAAAATAACATTACATGTAAGAAGATTCCTAAATTAAAAAGTTGTGATATGGTCGCTTTTTTGGTGACCATATCTTTGATTGTCAGCGTGAATTAGAGGTGTGGGATTCTCAAAATGAATAAACATTTTAAAATTCTTAATATGACTTTATTAAGAATATAACTTAAATTTCTAATAATTTAGATAAATTTATATAAGTGAGAATCTAATGAACCAAACACACTGCGATAGTTAAACCGTTTTACGTAATTTAGACCACTTTATCTAAATAATTATATTATTCGCCTACTCTCAATTCTGATATAATTGCAAGTCCTAATATCAAATAATCAGTCCTACCTTAATCCAAAATAAGATTCTATTACGGTACGGAAACACTTGGGCACTTGTGCAATGGTATGCACCTTATATCAATGGCTGAATATCTCGGTAACTTTATGATAAGCTGTCAATTCACACTCGTATCTCTTCCAAACATAACTTAACCGTTGTCCTGATGGAACACAACACCTCTTTTGTTGGCCGATTCTGGTCAGTCACTAACTTCAAACGGTCCAGTTTTTGACAGTTGATATCTGAATTTAGTGTTTGGTCCTACGGAATCAACTCATAAGAAATGATTCCTTTTCAGTCCCACCAAATACATAGTAGAACCTTCCTGGATGTTAGTTCTGGTTTGACCACCGTTTGAGCTGCTTCAACGCACCTTGACCCCGATTTTTTCCACAGTATTGTAGTATGGGGCCCATTTCTCATCCCCAGTCACCATCCGTTTAAGAAAAGGGTCGATTTCATTCCGTTTGGTCAGGGTTTCTCAGATGGAAATTCAATCCATCATGTTTTTTGGTGTGGCACCCAAACATCGAGCTTCTTTTTGAATCCAACTTTGCTCAAATGGCTTAAAACTGTTTTATGGTCTATCTTTAGCTACTGGGTGATGCTACGACTGCTAACATGCCGGTCAACTTCGATTATTTCTGTGATTTTATCGACATTTTCGATGACGGTCGTGGGGCAACTATAACATCAAAAATGCCTGAACGGAATCGACGAAACCAAAATTGCACTTAAAATATTTTACAGTATCGGCACCATAAACACCATTAACAATTTCAGCCGCCTGGCTTGCATTTTCGCCTTTATCAAAGAAAAACTGTAAAATATACCGAATTTTCTCTTTGTTGACTTCCATTTTTAACACCCTGTAACTCACAACTGAATGGACCAAACAATAAACAGCAAAATAAATTATTTACTGTGAAATGTCACCTTGAAAACGAGCATAAATTTGAAATTGTCTGATCACTACTTCACGAGATATAGACACTACAGCCATCTACTGAAAAAATAATGGATTTCCTTTTCCCCAACCTAATATAACAATGTCTCGCTGAGCCAGTGCGTTAATCCCTCCGTACGTATATATACGTCTTTCCGAAGTACGATCTTTTCTGTGAGCTGCTATCCATAAAATTATTCCAAAGGCTTTGGAATACAATAAAATGAACAGTGTTTGAGAAGGATTTACTTATTTTAGAGGATTCGCATATTTATTTTTTTTCTAGCTTCCCCTCCAATACACCACTTATGCTTGTCTACATGTTAAAAGGCGGCATTGGGAAGCTAATCACGTAATTTTTAATCATCATTGAAGGGATCAATTATAAACCGTACAAATTACCAAAATAGGTGTTAAATTTTGCATATAACTTTAAATATGACAAGCCAATGGGGTCACTGGTAATTATTAAACTTGTTATTAACTTAGTATTATTGAATTAATTGTAAAATACATAGGGCAATACTGATATATTTATATAAGTGTATTATATCAGTGTAAATGTGCAATTTTTTTTATTACGTCAGAATGGGGTTTTTTTTCCCTTGTTTACTTTCAGTAAATTAATAATTTTTTTAAATAATCTTTTGTTTTCAAAATGCTCATGCCTCCCTCATAGGGTTATCACGCCCCTGTTGTGCCCTATAGTTTGAGAAACACTGCGTTAAGGTATCCGACTACCTTCGGAACCATGATTTTAAAAAAGTGCATAAATGTATAATGATATTTAGTGATTATTATAATGATATTTCATGATATTTACTGTCACTTAGATTAGAATACATGTATAAAATTATTTTAAGGACATTATGACAAAAAAGAATTATTTAAATACAATATTTTGGCAAAAAATTAACTTAGAATAACCTTTTTTCCAAATTTACTCCTTTTGTAAAATGCTTCTATTGTATTAATATTTTACCTGTATATAGCCTCGTGACCTCTGTACAGAGGCTCAACTATGATTTTTGAAAATTCAGATTATTTTCAGAGTTACAACCATTTGAAATAATTATCGGCGTATTTTCTTAAATTTCTCCCTTCTGTTTTCGTAAAACATGGATAAACCGACTTCCAAGTTATGCGTTTCAAAAATTCTAGTTGAGCCTCTGTACAGAGGTCTGAGCTGAATACAGGCAAAATATTAATACAATAGAAACATTTTTTACAAAAGGAGAACATTTGGAAAAAAGGTTATTCTAAGTTAATTTTTTGCCAAAATATTGTATTTAAATAATTTTTTTTGCCTTTAATGTCCTTAAAACAATTTTATGCATGTATTCTAATCTAAGTGACACTAAATATCATAAATATTATCCATTTACACGCTTTTGCAAAATCACGGTTCCGAACGTAGTCGGATACCTTAAACGTATTTCACTGTATTTCTCGTAAAATATTTTCTTTTTATAAATACTGTTTTACCGAACTTAATAAATCCCTTGAAAACTCTCGATATTGATTACTATTCATTTTCTATGAGCAATGCAACGGTTTGAATGGGTCCATTGCATTGAATGAATAGATGATGTTCTGAAGGAATTATTTAGCTATTTGTAATTCCTCTTGAGTTTCATATTAGATTTTAATTCCATTTCATTCTAATTCATTTATTCTAGCTACCGAAATATATTTATTTGGAAATTCAATATCCAGCTCCTATATCACTTAAAATTAAATTCACCATTCACGTCCTGGATTAATTCAGTCTTTTCAGCTGCAATTAATATTTTATAATTCGCTTTATCTCAACAAAGTAGAAGCAAAATGCAGAAAATGATTATTTCAGATTGTAAGTCATTTCAATGTATAGAACTCCGATGCCTAAATATATTTGTCTAAAATATATATTAGCGTAACTTAAAGGTTGAATTATACACATATATTGAAAGGCAGATTTTTTATAGTTTTTGATTACACATTAAAAATGTAGAGATTAATGTTTGAGGAATTAAAAGTTATTTATCAGTCAAAGACACAGTGAGATAGTTAAAAGAATTATATTAAAACTTATGAAAATAATGTGAATTTTTCAAAAATCATAGTTAAGCCTCTGTACAGAGATCTGAGCTATACAGGCAAAATATTATTATAATAGATGCATTTTTCACAAAAGGAGAACATTTTGAAAAAAGGTTATTCTAAGTTAATTTTTTGCCGAAATATTGTATTTAATTAAATTTTGTCAAAATGTCCTTAAAACAATTTTATACATGTATTCTGATCTAAGTGACAGTAAATATCATGAAAATTATCCATTTATGCGCTTTTTTAAAATCATGGTTCCGAACGTAGTCGGATACCTTAAACAAACCAGAATTTGACATTTCATCTTAATAGAATATTGGAACATTTTATACAAATCAACAAAAAAAATTAATGAATCCAGAGATACAACCCATTGAAACAATTATCGACGTTTTTTTCTTAAAATTTCTTCCCTCTGTTGTCGTAAAACACGGATAAACCCACTTCTAAATTATATATTTCAAAAATTCTAGTTGAGCCTCTGTAGAGAGGTCTGAGCTATATACGAGCAAAATATTATTATAATAGAAGTATTTTTCACAAAAGGAGAATATTTTGAAAATGGGTCATTCTGTGTCCTTTTTTTTTTTTTCAAAATATTGTACTTAAATAATTTTTTATTGTAATATTCTTAAAACAATTCTATATACATTTTCTAATCTAAGTGGCACTAAAAATCCTAAATATTATCCATTTATACTCTTTTGAAAAATCACGGATCCTAACGTAGTCGGATACCTTAAGGCCTCTGTAGGTACACAAAAAGTAATTTCCGACTAAGTAAAGCTGTGTAAAGAGGGCTGATGTATGTTAAACCTGTCGTGTCTGCTAAGTCCTCCCATTGGTATAGTGTGGTTGTTAAGAAAGAAGGTTCCAGATCAGGTGTCGTTCTTGTCACTTGACCGAGGCTGAAAATTACGAGGTCCGTCACCAATAGCCTCATATTATTTTATAGTGTGAAGTTAATAGAACTCTCCAGAGCTCTGGATTCTTTGGCAGAAGAATCCAGAGATTGCCCCCAATCATCTAACCTCACGACCCTCATCGATGCCAATGCAGTTGCCAGCCGAAGACTAATCAACAATAATTTTAAATATTCCATCCCAACTCTAAATAATAACCGTAATATAGCATCGATAATAGCCAGACTTAGAACAAAGCACGTAAAAAGAATGAAAATCTCAACTGACGGTCAAAGATGTTACACAAATCATTGCCCAAAATTCCCTAATGTTCAAATGTCCCCACCACATGTTCTCAAAAGGGCCCCGATTTTGCCAGGGTTTTCCCAAAACCCCCAGAAAACCCAAAGATTTTATCGCTTCCGATAAAGGGAAAAGGGGGTTTAAAATTTTCCCTTTTTCAGTTTGGGATCCAAAGCATCTATTTTTTTTTTTTCAGTTTCCAAACATAAAAGCCCCAAAAACAACACAACAATATAACTTCCACAATAACACGCGACAAAGTAAGTAGTAGATTAAATCACAATCAGGAAAGGATTTACACCCGATTAAAATTGAGGTCTAAAACCAAATTTAACCATAAATCACATCAAAATACCTTTTTAAAAACCCCGTTATTTTTAAATTTTTAGAAACACCCCCGCATATTTTTATCGTGGAATTAGAGGGCAAAACCCTGGGTTTCCAAACTTATTCCCCCGTTTACGAAATTTTAAAATTAACCACTGGGGGAAATGTGCTTTGAAAGTTTACAAAAGGCCGGGAAAATTTTAAAATCAAAAAAAGGTATCCGACTACGTTCGGGAAACCCTGATTTTAAAAAAAAAGCATAAATGGATAATTTTCAAGATATTTAGTGTCTCTTAGATTAGAATACATGTATAAAATTGTTTTAAGGGATTATGACAAAAAATTTTTTTAAATTATAATTTTTAAAAAAATTTAATTTAATTTTTTCAAAATGTTTTTGGGAAAAAGCTTTCATTATAATAATATTTTGCCTTGGTTAAATAGCCTTTTGACCCCCTGTACAGAGGCTCAACTACTATTTTTGAAAAAAATCACATTATTTTCAGAGTTAAAATCAATTGAAATAATTATCGGCGTTTTTTTTTAAAATTTCTCCCTCCGTTGTCGAAAAAGCATGGAAAAAACCCACTTCTAAGTTATATATTTTAAAAAATTTAAAAAGTTGAGCCTCTGTACAGGGTTGAGTATATACAGGAAAATATTATTATAATAAAAATTTTTTAAAAAAGGACAAATTTTAAAAAAAAAGTTATTCTAATTTAAATTTTTTTCCGAAATATTGTTTTAAAAAAAAAAATTCAAATTGTCCTTAAAACAATTTTATACATGTATTCTAATCTTAGTGAAACTAAATATCATAAATATTATCCATTTATACGCTTTTGCAAAATTACGGTTCCGAACTTAGTCGGATACCTTTAAATCGATCAAATGATTGAGCAAGAATGAGGAATTATCTCAAATTTGAAGACAGCATTATTCATCATTTATGCATTTCCGTAAAATCCATCATTTTTATTAAACTACAATGAGTTGTGCTTGTCAAGAAAGTGAGCAAACATACCATCATATTAAAAAACTCCTATTAGAGAGAGTGTTTTTTTTTTTTTTAATTTTATTTTTCAAATTTCTTAAGTTTTATTACATTCAAACAGAAATCGTATCATTCAAAGTAAAAAATTAATCATATTATATAATTGTCTTAAAGTTTTCACTGCATTTGATACAATTCAATATTACGAGTTATTTTAATCTCAAAAATAGATTTACCCTTTATCTACCGATGGTACTTATCAACCCTATTTAAAAAATACATAGAATAACCATTTTACGAATACCTGACGATACTTTGCAGAAATATTCTTTTTTAACCAACTTCCAAGATATATGGCAGAGGGTTCTACGATGAGTATTTTAGCGAGGAAGGCGAATAGTTTTATATTAGAAATTGCGTTTTCAACCGACGGCGTTCTCAGCGGATTGCGAAGGTTGTCGTTTTTCCAAAAAATAGAAGTAAAAAGAAAGTGTTTTTTTTCGTATGTAAAAGAAGACCTTGAAAACAATTTGATATTTTTTTAAGGAACAGTGTCGGGGGTGGTTCTGATTTGGAAAACGGACCCTTCCCCCCAATTTTTTAAAGAACGGCATTTCGATCAAATTTGAAAAATATTTTTATTGTTAAAAAAATTTGATATTTTTCAAATGCTAGGGGGTCTGAATTTGGTATTTCATTTAACGTATCTTAATTTTTTTTTTTTTTTCTCTGTATATTTAATGACAGTTTCTTTTATGTTGAAACTTAAAGGGCTTAAGGGAGTATAGTTAAAGCATAAAGTTTAAAATGTTTACAATCGTTAACTAATAACTTTCTCCCCCTTCCGGGGTGAGGTCACAAGTGAAATTCCTTTCACACTTATGATGTCCGGGTTTCCCGCTAACCAAAAGGGGACAAGGGGAAAAAAGAGGTTTGGGTAGATACAGAGCCCAGATACTTTTTAGTCATGTGTTTTTATAAACTAAAACAAACGCCTGTGGTCCCCACCATTAGCAGACTATTTTTTCAAAGAAATTGAACTGCTTAAATTGACGATTCCATTCATCTTCCATTTCATTCGTTTGAAATAATAAGTAATTACATCCTTAATTTCGAATTATTTTGAATTTCTTAATACAAAATAATATATATATAGAGAGAGAAGGGCGGCATTTTCCATTTTTGTCCGGGGCGGCAAAACTGCTAGAGCCGGCCCTGACAGTGTGTATAATTAATTTTACAGTTGAATATCTTTAATTAATAATTTAGCTCTATCTCATTTAATTTCACAAAGTTGAGAATTTTGTTTATGTATATCTTTTAATTTTCAATGTAGTGATTTAAAAAAAAAATTGCATGAAAAAAACTGAAGTAAATCATAATGCGGTAGATAAAGGGTGAACCCATTCATTACCAGGCAAATTTAGAGTGTCTTACCCTGATTGCTACAGTTTTATTTTAAAGAAAACATGAGATTTTACAAAATATAATAATATTAAATTACTAATATAATATTGGGATGTGATTTAAAAAACCCTACGAGATAACTCGGAGCTGGCGTCACTGAATAAGATTCCTGTGCTGACCGCCACTTACGAGTTATCTCGTAAGGTTATTTTGAATAAAAATCTTCATATAAAAAGACTTTCTTTTCTTTTTGTATGATTTTACAAGCTTGTCACCTATTTTTATCTAGTCACCGTCAGATGAGTGATGTCAGAATTTCATACAGATGTATAATGATCTTTACTGGGGAAAAAACTATGGTAGTTGTTACAAGTTGTAAAGTAATTACAACGGACTGATGAGTAATAACTAGCAGAAAAATCATCCGTTGGTACAAGAAAACCACTCAACCCTACTTCGAAATCTTCCTGCAGAATACATACATGTTCCATAACCCAAGAAATCGGGGGAACTAAAAGATGAGGATGCGTCGTTTAGGGCAGCGATACTCAAACTGCGGCCCACCGAGCCTTTTTAAGTGGCCCGGTCATAACCCATTACTCTGAGAAAGTTACTTAGTTCAGAACAATGTATTAAAAATTTGGTGGGAAATTCTTTGACAAGAAATCATACGTATCAATTTTGCTTTTTTGCTGTCGATGTCGTACGGCTACGAATTGATATTTTTGAAGTTATACTTCTTTTGGGGCGTTAGAGAAATAGGATGAGGGTAAATTTTTACAATGCGCGCACACACCGTTACGGATGTGACGCACACCGTCACGGACGCGAAAATCCTTTGTCTAGAAATATACAGAATGGGACAAATCATTCCCGCCTTCGAAATTCTCAGAAAAATATTTCTCTTCACATCCCTGAAGAAGGGGACACCCGGGTTTGAACCGGGGATCTCCCGATCTGCAGTCGAATGCTCTACCACTGAGCTATACACCCCGTGTCAGAGAGCCTTTGTTTTGCGTTCCGTAGGAACGGATACGAAAATGCTTTGTCTAGAAATATGCAACGGGACAGATCATTCCCGCCTTCGACCCCTTCCTCCCCATATTATTGGTCCTATTGTCCCTGTGCGGGGTGTTTAAATTTCTTTAAATCGTGATTATCTCAGGTTTGGCTGGTCCGATTGAGACTGAAAGTTAGTATCGTTCAACTCTGCTCGTGACCGTCTTTCGTTCTTCGCCCATCTTGCAATGCAAAAGATTTTTAGAAAGATTTTAATCTTGTTACGCCAAAGAAGCATAACTTCTTACGTGCGTACATAAGTACACACACACTTTTTTTTCTATTTGTAACGTTTACGGTTAGTGATAACAGACAGCAGTAGAGTAGTGACAATTTTATGGGTGGAACTAATTTTTTACAACCTTTCATACCTTAAAACAAAAAATATTCGAACGATTTCGAGTCTGACCGTTTTGTAGTGCAAAGCAAACATAGAGAGATTAGTACTTGTTTGAAAAAGTGCTGCATTTAAAAATACCAGTAAACAGGAATCATTCAATGACACTTTTCCTCTTTCAAGAGATGTAAATAGGCCTTTATTGAATCAAGACATTAAAAAAGAATTCAACTTGAATGCGTACATCTACAAGCTTTCGTAGATGCAACAGACCCAGGTAGTAAAAAATAACTCATTAGGTCCGGTTCTCTGGGTTTATTAAAATATATTATTGTCCAAACTTGAAGATGGCTTACCAAACATTGTCATAATGTTGAGAATTTTTTTAACATCTGCCATCAGTAATGCCAGTTACGAGAGAAGCTTCTCTAAGCTAAAATTAATCAAAAATTATCTCAGATCGACTATGTCCACGTTAAGGCTAACAAATTTAGCTATTTTGGCAATTGAACTTGACATACATATTGATATTGACAATTGTATAAAAGATTTTGCTATGAAAAAAACACGAAAAGTGCATTTATTATCAATAAAAAAAAATTAAAGCTGCTTTTTTTTTTACTAATAATTAAAATAGAAAGGCGGCAAATTTCCACCAGGCGGTGAAAGTCCACGCTACGCCACTGCATCTGTAAATGCTGATTTGTTTCTAAAGTACACGTTTGAAAACTTCGGAAATGGAATGGTGATTTAAAGACCTACGACTTCCACTCTATAACTTTATCTAATGGAATTCCCGGAACCCTTCCAAGTACAAAATGGGAGGGATAAATAAGCTCTAGATGTCTGTAAAACCTGAGAGGTCAGAGCTACAGGTGGAAAGTACTTAGTAAACAGGTTCATTGAGCCAATTATGTGTCTTAGAACCCCCCTGAATATAAGTCATCTTCGGGTTACACGACACAAAAGGCTCCCCATCATAGAGGGTGGTCTGGAAGTGGGTCCTGCTCTGGCCTTAAGGGTATGTCAAACCTAGGACCTCATAAAATGTCCCTCCTCGTCAACAAAATACCTCACATGTGAATTGTTGAACGGTGATAATAATGATACAAAAAATTTTGTTTCGTGATGTAAGATGTAAAGTACAACTTTATTTATGGCTCAATTGTTAATCTGGTACAGAAGTTGTCATGGATGGCCCGTAACATCCATTAGTGTGAGAGGGTCAGAAGGAAGATTAGCCATTGTCAATAAAAATTCTATTTATTAACAATTCTTACCAAAGACACAAATTCAACTACCCAAGTTAAGAAATGCACCAATTGTTAAATATGGGAGCAATAACGAGGTAGACGAGATAATTGGAGATTGAGTATGTATAATTATATGAGTTGCATAATTTGTACAATGGGGATTTATCCGCCGTTAAGTGGAAGGGGTAACCCCCCGTTAATTTTTATAACATAAAGTATTTTGATTGTAAAAAGTACGCTTATCTTTAACTTATAGCGGATAATGAAAAAAAAATGTGTTAAATACAGAGATTTTTATTTTTTATTTGTAGTTGAATAAAAAAAAAGCTTAAAAAATTTGTATTATAAACCAATTATATATATATTGTTTTTTTAAAAAGCTGTAATTGCAGACTGCAACAAAAAATTCTCCAAATAATTCTAAGATCAAAACACTCTATATTGATTATTTAAATTTCAAAAGGTATATTTTTAAGCTAATTTAAAAAAAAAAGATTTTTTTTTTCTTTTTTTGTAAACAAGACTTTGTTTCATTTTCTCTGACTCGATTTATCTTTAAATACAGAAGAAAACACTTTATGATGCAAAAGAAAGAAGGGCGGATGAAGAGTGTTATTAAAAATTCCCTCGCTGAAGTAAAGAATAGAATGATAAAATACATTATACATTGTATACACATAGCTCTTTGTAAAAAGATTTCCAAGTAAAAAATATAGAATCTCTCCCTCTTTCAATCTCTAATACTGTTAAGAATAATAAAAAAAAACAATATACGGCATACAGAATTAATACCATATTCTATTCAATCTTTTAATACGTGACATAAAAAAAACATCCTTGTCCATTAAAAAGTTTTTTTTTTTTTCGTCATTAGTAACAAGAATTATTCTAAATGTGGACTATTTTAATATTCCATTTATTTTTCCATGTTAATTTTAAAATATTTTGAAAACTATTTCAAAAAATTCACTATTTAAAAAAAAAATTATGGGAGCTTTTTCAGGGGAAAAAAGTGGCCACGGCATTCTATGGTCAAGGTCACGGTCGCATGGTTGACGTGTCAAAAGTTCGAATCCTACGTGAGCCCCACCGCGTAGAGGGAGTCAATGCACGTTAAATCTGTAGATGCTTAAACGTCCTCCCTCTGATGAGGGAATTGAGGGGTAGCAGTTTCCCCCCACTTAATAATTCAAACTTTCGATGTCGGTTGCCAATAGCCCTCGGGCAGCTTAAAAGTGCGATGTTAATATCACTCTCACTCATTCAGGGAAAAAATATGTGGTTTGATGTTTGAATTCTTTTTCTCTCTCGTGATTCGAGCTATCCAGAATTGCATTTGTCTAATTCTTTATTTTAAATTTAAACTTTAGTAGAAATTTTATGCTAACATTATTTTTAAAATCACATGGGGAATTTAAACATCTGTAAAAAATAATTGAAAATTATATCAATTACGCGAAAAATTACGAATATTTTAAGATATCCATACGTTCGAAAAAAATTTTCAAAAAGCGTATAAATGGATAATATTCAGTAGCGCAAAAGGAATTTTTCAAGGGGGGGAACCCGGGGGTCGAAAGTCCACCATTCTTGTATATCTTCTTTTGATTTTGTCGATTTCGGGAAAAAAAAACAGAAAAAAACTAATTTTGAATAGATAATTAGCCTTAATTCAAAAAAATTAATCATAATAATAAATGCTTTTACGTATATATCTAAATTATAATAAATTAAAAAATAGAGGGGTGGGGCCCCGGGACCCCCCTGGAGGCCCACTGATAATATTTAATATTTGGGGTAATTAGATTAGAAAAACATAAAATTGTTTTAAAAATAGTAAAATAAAAATTATTTAAGACAATATTTTTGAACATAGAAAGGGCCCCTTTTCAAAATATTCTCCTTTTTTGAAAAAAAGCTTCAATTTTAATAATATTTTGATGTATATAGTCAGACCTCTGTACAGAGGTGAACTAGAATTTTTAAAATATATAACTTAGAAGTAGGTTTATCCGACAACAGAGGGGAGAAATTTTAAAAAATAAACGCCGACAAAATGATTTCAATGGTTGTAACCTGAAAATAATGTGAATGTTTCAAAAAAAATGTTGGGCCTGCAGAGGACTGGGTTTTACAGGCGAAATATTATTATAATAGAACCATTTTTCACAAGAGGAGAACATTTTGAAAAAAATGTTATTCTAAGTTAATTTTATCGAAATATTGTACTTAAATAATTTTTTTTTTGTCACAATGGCCTTAAAACAATTTTTTAAGGCATGTATTCTAATTCATATTAATTAAATATCATGAAAATTATCCATTTATGCGATTTTTAAAAATCACTTGTCCCGAAATTCCAGTTTGGCTGCCTTAATATAATGTAATTTTGTAGATATATAAATGTCGCAGGAAAATGATGAAATTAGGGATACCAACCGCTGAGGAGATGATTCAATTCACGCAAAATGTTAAAATAACGCCCTTTGAGTCATTTTGATGTGCAAGTGATTTCCATCAAATCCTCGAACTTTTTAGTAAAACACAAATGAACAAGTCGGTATTTTAAAGCTCGCTTTTCGCTTGTTATCACTTCCTTTTACCTCCCCTATCCCATCTTTTCGTCCGTGCCAGGGAGCGCCTTGCTTTTGACGTGACGCACCAAAACAAAATGACCTAAATATCATTTTTTAGTTTAATTTAGTTATATTCTTTGCATTATTATCTTACGATTGGGGTATATCCCTTTTGTATGACTGAAAATTAAAAACTGGATAAAACTTAAATTGAAAAATGTAAGCAAACAAATTAGGGAATTCGCCCTCCACCACGCCCTCTTATAAAAAGTTTTTTGACAAAAGTTATTTTAAAAAGAGAAATAATAACTGAAAAAAGGTGTTACAAATAAAGCAGGATATTTCCGAAATCCTACATTAATGTATAATTTTTATAAAAAAAATGTTTGAAACTGTACTAGAAATATCCCTTTTTAAAAAAAAATACTAGCTTTATTATCTAATTCTTTTGTTAATTAATTTGGAATAAATAATTTGTAATTCAATGATTACGTAGTTAAATAATAAATCATTTTAATAATGCAACTTCTATTTGTTAAATGTTACTTTAAACTTATAATATATTATTTCATCATTTCACTGAAGCAGGTTAGGGATCAAATCACTTACTTTTCTTTGGGAAATCACCTTACACAAAGTTCTTATTTTAACATCTTGCATGAATTGATCATCTCCCTTAGGATTTGATGTAAATCCCTAATTGAATCATTTCCCTGCGACATAAACACATATTAAACATATCTGTACCAAACTGCATGGAATGGAGCAAATATTAAAAGATTTTGGTTTCAAATTGTCTTCTAAAATATCATTCAGATCTTTCACAATTCCTTTGGTCATAATTATATATATAACGTTTTTAACAAAATTCTACTATAGCAACATTTCTACATAAAATATACCATAACGATATCTAGAAAGGAAAATAAATATTAGATATGTAAGTAACAATGGGCAAGATATCCCCATCCCCATATTTGAATAGCCTGTAATTTTCCCTTGAGCACGAATTTTCCCTTACGTTTTGTAACATCGATAATTTTTATCTCACAAAACTACTCCTTGAATATCCTCTGAATTCCATTGTTTTCTGTGCGAAAAGCCAAGCGCAAAACCAGTTGTTTATAACAATTTGTAACAGTTGTATGAATGGCTTTTTATCTAAATAAAGTTTAAGTGGAAAGATTGAATAAGTAGAAAATCTTGTAGGTGTACAATTTAAGAGATAAAATTATTCATTCATCTTTTCACTGAAAGAGAAATAAGAAGAAATTTAAAGTCAAATTGATAAGAGAATGACTTCTCATTCCCGAAAAGATTTTTTTCGCTGAAAGGTATCGTGATAAGAAAAATCTATTCATGCGTTTCATGCGTTAAGGCCGTATCACACGTATATTTTTCATGCAATTTTTTCGTCCAATTTTTGGCCGAATCTGAGGGGGAAGGGTTTCCGTAAACAAAACGACGCGCTCTGACGTCCACATTGAAAAATTACTCGCCACATTGAAAAATTACTCGCCGATTTTTCTACTGCGGAAAATGAACATCCAAAGTTTCTTCATTTCGCTCGAGCAATTGTTGATGGTGTAAACTCAAAATAGAGCAATCTTCATTCTATTTAAAATATTATACGCCGTTATATATAAAAATATTATACACCATTAAAATATTATACGGAATATCTGGAAGTAGTAGATAAAAAACCGGAGCCGCCATCTTGTTTATGACGTAGGGCGCCGAAGAACCCCATTGGTTGAATTTCGGTTGTTTTCTTATTTGGAACAACTTGAACTCGCTAGCAAAAATTGTTCTAAAGCGGTTGCTATGGCACCGAGTAAAATTGCACGAATTGAACGAAAATTGCTTGAAACGTGTACGTGTGTGGATACGGCTTTAAATGGCAAAGAAGTTTATCTTTAATTTTTGATCATGAAAACCGAACTTTTCTAATAACGGTATCACAGATTTAATTAAATGTCGTTACACATATTCCTAAATAATACCAGGTTATTATTCGACAAAAATTATCATGAAACAAATTGTTGTACAAATAATTAGAAACTTATGTGTTCCCAAAGAGAGGATAAATTTCGATCAGTAGATCACGGAAAAGGTTATTTTCCAAATTTAACTATAGTAAGAAAGAATGTTACTGAAATGAAAAAGGTATTTTTGTGTTTCAAATTCCCACCTAGTAACCAATAACTAATCAGATTGATTGAATATTAACGTCGCGCACTGTTCAGCAACACGAGGGCTTTTGGCAACGGACCACGTAATTTTGAACCATGGTCATGATCGGACGACACCCGAGCTGGCAACCCTCTCCTAACTACCACACCACACCAACGGGAGGACGTTTCAGCTCGACAGATTTAACGTGCACGCTGCCCTACACGATGGGTCTTTAGTGGTACTGGGCTCGAACTCGTGATTGCTGCAAGCCACCATCCGATACCTATACCACCGCTACCGCAGCCAAATTTAATAACTAATCAGATATTTTTGTTTGGTTTTATCTCTTCTCTTAAAAAAACAAAGAAAAATATTTATTTTCAAATATAACCTTGATCATTGGTCGCCAAACTTATGAAACTTTTGAGCTACCACACCGTTTTTAAATCCTGCTGTGAGCTACCAGCTAAAAGAGAACTAACAAAGTTTTCTAAACACCTTATCTTACATTTGCTTAAAGCCTATTAACTTACAGTTCTAATAAGTATGCAGTAAATTTTAATTAAACTTTAAATAACAAAGAGAAACTGAAATAGAGTTATACATGAGAAGGTAACACTGAAGTGCAGTTAGTAATAAATAACATATGATATAGCAGATTTTTTTTTTATCAAAATAATTAACTTTAATGAGAAATATACAACTTTTTTGTTATCAAGTTTTCAACGCGAACAGAAGCGCTAACGCGATCGAAAATGTCCGCGCAAGCTACTAGTAGCTCGCAATCGATCATTTTGCAATCACTGATCTAAATTACGTGGCTAATGCGCAGAATATTTATCCCCGGTTTTTCGCGATCTTTTTCAATTTACTATTATTTCACACTTCAATATATATATATATATATATATATATATACAGATGGGTGACAAAATAATACGAACACCGCGAAAATGGCATGGCCCATTTCAAAGACACACAGCGCGCAGCGTCATTTTGCGTTGCAGTCCGCCGCCTAGCGGATCTCGGTAATGTATCAGTCGCTCAACAGCTGCAATAGGTGTTGCACGCCTTATTGTAATTTCGAAAACGGCCAATGACGGACCCGTCAGAGTTCGAAAAAGGTATGATTGTTGAATGAGTGTGCGCTGGTTGCTCGGTGACGGAAACAGCCACTATTTGGGGGCGTGTAAGAAGTACTGTATCTGCCGTTATGACAGCATACAAGAAGTGCGGAAGGGCGTCTGGCAGCACAACAGTGGATGGAAAAAGAAAGCTTACCGAGAGGGATAAAAGAGTTCTTAACCCGCATAGTGGCCCGAAAGCGTAAGCAATCGCTATCCCAAATAACGTCTTCGAGGTGAATAGTCATCTTCGTAACCCTATTTCAGCAAGAACCGTCCAAAGGGAACTGCATGCTTCGAACTTGTATGGAAGAGTTGCAATTGCAAACCTTTGGTAACAACACGTCATGCTTTACAAAGCATGCCAGGTGATGTGCCAACACACAGACAGTGGACCCCACAACAGGCGGCAACAAGTCATCTGGTCGGAGAATCAATGTTCTACCTATTCCAGACCACCGGACGAGTTTATATGTAAGAACACCCAAAGAAGCATTTGTTCGGAATGCATCATGCCGACTGTGAAGCATGGAGGTGGGTCCCTTTATGGTATGGGGGCGATATCTGGAGTGTATAGTCTTGGGCCACTTGTTACTCTGCATGGCAGCGTCTGTTGCCCACTATGTCGATATCCTGGGGATCAGGTGCATCCATTTGTCCAGACTTTTATTTCCCCGGAGAATGCCCATTTTATCAAGACGACAACGCCCTATCCACAGAGCTGTAAATCGTGCAAGAATGGTTTGTAGAGCATGAGGGGTTGGTCAACTTTCTTGCCCCCTTCAGCGTCACCTAGATTTTAAATATTATTGAATATTTGTGGGGGATATTTGGAGTCAAAACTCCGTGCCTCGATTCCCACTCATCTACGATTTCGGCATTAGAGACCGCTCTCCTAAAGAAATGGCTTCTATATTCCATTAAAAGTTGCTCGTGACCCTATGCGTCCATCCCACGTTGCATACAGTCTGTAATCCAGTCAAAGGGGTCCAACTCCCTATTAATAAAGCATTTCTCCTCTTCATAGGTGTTCGTATTATTTCGTTCACCTATGTGTATATATATATATTGTTCAAATTTTTCAATCGTTACAAAATATTGTCCATCCATTCCAGTTCAAATACATTTTCTTAAACTTGTGGTGGATGACAATTTTGATGTTACTACAGTTTTTCCACAATACGCATCTCATTAAATTAAAATGAATAAATAGGTAAGAAAAAATGTATAGTCCTCCAGCATATATAGAAAGCGATCGGCCTTCTCATTGTGTCCCTGTAGCGTA
Source organism: Trichonephila inaurata madagascariensis (assembly GCA_019973955.1). NCBI lineage: Eukaryota > Metazoa > Arthropoda > Arachnida > Araneae > Nephilidae > Trichonephila > Trichonephila inaurata. The sequence goes on along the minus strand of BMAV01020530.1, from coordinate 33,628 downwards.
ATGGACAGCGCGTTGGCTCTCTAATTCAAGTTCGTAGGAGGCTGCGGTAGCCTGCGGTCAAGGTATCGCGGATCATGGCAGGGCATGTCTCATGAGTTTGATTCAGTACCTAAAGCACCGCCGCCGTGTAGGGCAGCGATGTACGTTAAATCTAAGGTCGAGAGCTGGAAACGTCCTCCCGTTGGTGTGGTAGCGCCAGAGAGTGAGGGTGACAGTCAAGTATCGTCCACGTCACTGACCATGGTTCGAAATTACGTGGTCCGTCTCCAAAAGCCCTCGTATAGCTGAACAGTGCGACGTTAATATTCACTCACTCAAGGTCGTAGGTTCGAATCCCACCTGGGAGGACCTAGTTCAGTGATGGCAAACTCTGACCCACGCAAGCTTTTTAACTAACTCACGATTACTAGGAAACCACTTGTTTGCTTACGAGCGGGTTTATTTAGATTTTCTAATTAGTGTGGATTATTTATATTCTATTTGAATTTTTTCAAACACTGCATTTACCCAAAAGCAATTTAAATGCTGTCTGTAACCTTCAGTTTGATGATTACAGTTCCAAAGTTAAGCAAATGACAACGATTGTATATGAAAGTATGTAGGGGATTTGAAATAAAAGCAAAAGAGAGTAAGTTTTCAAAGGTGCCATCAAATAAAGCCGAAACAATTTTACTCACATTTTGTTTGTTGAAAAATCGAAACCCAAAGTAACCAACTGCGCTTAAAGCACCTTCGGATAAAATGCACTTTGTAAGATTATGTTTGTAGAAAAGAGACTCATTGCCCCTTTTTTACTGTTAAGCCAATTGAATTTTTAGAAGAGTGTTTTAGTTTTAAAAAATACTCAGTTAAAAAGAAAAAAATTTTAACCTAGTGCAAATACATTAGTGACCCACGCGTATTAGTACTCAAAAAAACATATCGAAATATTTTGACCTATCGTTCAAAGGTCGCCACCCCTGGCCTAGTTTCTGAGAATGATTTCTTTTTACAATACTATTTTATTAGAATTAAATTTAATTAATGAATAAATAGTAAAACAAACAAAAATAGTCCAACAAATGATATATAGAAGGAAATGGAAAAATTGCAAGCAAAATCGCTTTCTATTTTCTCCCACTCTAATATTATGATTCTCAAGTTCTCTCATGTATATATACATATATTTTGTATTAATTGTAACTAGTTCTAATAAGAAGCACAATTTCAGAAAATGAAATGTTTCTTTGTCGACCCCGCAGAATTGACTTTAAAAAAATTGCATGTTACTTATTGTCATGAATATCGAAAAATATACAAATTGGAATAAATGTTTAGTAAACATGTGAAAAGTATAAAGCCAGGACTCATATCCTATTGTAATTACTTTAAACTATTCAATCTAAATTATTAAAAACCAAATAACAGTGATCAAATGGTAAACGTGCCCTTTTTTTATTTTGTACTACTAAATTTGTTCTCCCAAATAAAACAAATATTCTTGTATCTTAATTCTACACGAATCAATATACATTTCTTTTCTTTTGATTCTGGGTGGCTACAATACCCTTTCCCTAAGGACATTGGTATGTGAGTGTCGACTTACCAGTAAAACTTGAATAGATGGGTAGCAATTCCGAGCTGAAGGTCATTCGGGTAGTAGTTCCACGTAGCACGGAATAGAAAGAAACAGTTTTCCCTAAGGGAACGAACCTCATTCCCTCTGTCAAGTCATTGTTGAAATGTGTGAAAAGTATCTCCTGATTTACCATTCATTCATCAACTAAGAATAAAATTTTTTCAAATCCTTCTCATATTCCGATCTGAAGAGAGTCAGTACTGGTAAAAGGTAACCCCTGCAATAAAATTAAACGGCTTAACAGTGTTACTTGCATTTCTATTGTATACTCCCTCCCACCCTCTGTTTTTTTTCTTAAGAGACCTTAATAAACATAGAACTTGACTTCGGCAGATGTTTTTCCAACAAAAAAAAGAGTGTGAGTGCTTATGACCACACGATAGAAGTGATAACTACAAATTTTGTAATGTTATTTCAAAGGGATTTTAGTTAGGTGAATAAAAAACAGGGGGATATTAGATTTGTCGTATAAAATTATTTATTCATGTCTGTACTCAGAAAGTAATATTTTTTGAGAAATATACAATCATATCTGTGAATTAATTGTATTCTAAGAAGGAAACAATAGGTTTATGGTAGCTGAAATAGGTTATAAATACTTCAGATACAAAATTATTTAATTATCTAAAAAAAAATTTCCGTCAAGCGTAGTTCCGTACTTTGCCATGCTTTCATTTGGATCATTTGACATAATTAAATTGAATTTTGATTTTAAAAAATCTACTAATGGCTTTGATTTGTCTTTTGAAATATCTGCATTAAAATCCCTACTTAAAATAACTGACAATTTGTTCCGAAGAGTTGATCCGGCTTCACAATGTAGGCAACTAAATTTTTGTGAATGAATTCGATAGCTTTCTCTACACTTTGATTGGGTGAAATATAAATAGTAACTATTAGAATATTTGTCCATTTTCTGCTCTACATTTCTGCCACAAATTTCTCTGATACATGACTCCATAGACCCAAATGATTCAGAAGTATTGTTAATATAGTTACAAGCGGGCATAAACCCGAGCGTAACAATGCTTGACTTTTTAAAAAGCATCATTCAAATTCACTCTCCAGCAAAACGTGCCTAGAGAAGTTATCACTTCAAAAATACTCCAACTTTAATGTAATACTCTGATCCTTCTGTTTTATAAAGAGCGTCATACTTTTACGATGTTAAACATTTCAGTTCAAATTCACCCTTTTTTTTCTGATATAAAAGTGCTCTATATTTCATTATATAAAAAGGGAAAAAATTGTGCATTTATTTTGATTTTCTAAATATTAAAAAGACAGTAACGTGAATAAATACTAGTCAATCTGGACAAGCTTCAGCACACAGAAAAATGTCCCTAAATAAATTACCATACTTTGTGTGTGTGTGTGTGTGTGTGTGCGTGTGTGTGTGTGTGTGTGTGTGTGTGTGTGTGTGTGTGTGTGTGTGTGTGTGTGTGTGTGTGTGTGTGTGTGTGTGTGTGTGTGTGTGTGTGTGTGTGTGTGTGTGTGTGTGTGTGTGTGTGTGTGTGTGTGTGTGTGTGTGTGTGTGTGTGTGTGTGTGTGTTTGTGTGTGTGTGTGTGTGTGACTACGCTATTCTACAAAAAAAAGAATCTGAATCAAACCATTTTTCTCATGTAAATATATTCCATGCCTCTTCATTATAATGAAATATTATACATCAGATAAGTCGACATTTTACTAAGAAATTAGCACTCATAAGTTTGGCGAAACATTTAATAGCATTTCTAACTAATAACAATCCATGGTCTAAAAAATTATATCTGTGAATCTTATTAGAAAATAATTTTCCTTTTCATGCAATGTTTTAATTTAAAGTATATATATAAATTCCTTATATACACAGTTCTGAAAAACAGTGAAAATTTAGTTCAATGATGCAACGTGTATCTACATCATGTTTTCTGATTCACTAACTTTATTACTAAAAGTTCATAGCCACATTAATGCTTATAAAATTCCTCTAATATAGGTGTGAAAGAATTAAATTCATTACCTTTATTTTTTCAGTGACAATTACTTATATTGTATTCTTTTGCCGAATGTTTCTAATAAATTTCCACCGTATATAATATTTGTCATCCACAATATATCCTCTCTGTAAACAAAAGGTTAATATACAAATTTCTTAATCAAATAAGACTTTAACAGGCCAATTAGTGACGTTGGCTGCGGTGCCATAGGGCCTGGGTTCGAATCCCGGAGAAAGTATGGATGTTTGTAAATGTATAGTGCCTTCACAGCATGGGGGTACTCTAAATAGCCGTCGAGCCGTAAATCCTTTCATGAGGTTGGTGGAAGGGGGAAGAGACGTTGGAGGTCCCTGATCACCCTCAGGGTGTTCTCCCTTAAAGTTGGGGTGAAACCGAGCAAAATTGTACTGTCACCTGCATGGTGCTCAAAGCTAAGGCTAACGACAGGAGTAAAAATCTAGCCCTTAACGGCAATGAACTTCGTGAGCCTTGATCTGATGTTACTGTGGATCAGATGGCATAAGTAACAACAACAACAGATTTTAGTTTAAAGAAAGTCGGTATTATACATATTTATGCATTAATTTGATCAGGGCTTTCTTGTCTGTCCCAACTTGCCAATGAGCACTTAAAAAGCTTCACTTTTTCTGGAGGCAATAAGAGGTTTCCTGTTTACCCTAAATGCCACCTAGAACAGGCTTCACCTCAGCACATCTTGGACCGGACTGAGAAGATATTCATGATAGTTCACTTCTAGTGTCGAACCAGGGCCGGCTCTAGCAGTTTTGCCGCCCTGGACAAATATGAAAATGCCCTTCTCCAAAGCAAAAAATTATAATTCATTTAGATAAATTGCTCACATAAATACGCACCTATAAAACTTGCATAATTCCAGTAAACAAAAAGGGAGCAAAGCAATATGTAATATATATATTTTAATTTTTTTACAAAATTTGAAATTAAGAACACAATTACTTGTTATTATTTCAAACAAGTAAAATGTAATAGAAGGAATCGTCCATTTCAGCAAGCCTGTTTCTTCGAAAAATAATCTACTGAGGGTGGAGATCACAAGCGTTTGTGTTTTAACTTATAGTAACTACACTCAAGACTAAAATAAAACATTTCCTGTAGCTCTGTATCTACCAAAACCTCTAATTACCTCTGTCCCTTTTTTTGGATAGCTGACACATCATAAGAGTGAAAGAAATGTCCGTTGTGACCTCGCTTCGATGGGGAGGAAATTATAAATGAAAGATGTGTAAAAATATTAAATTTCATGATTTAAAACACACATATACTCCTTCCTCGAATCCATCGTTTCAACATAAAATAAAACTGTCATTAAACATACAGAGTACAAAATAAAGAAATAAGATACGTTAAAGGAAATACCAAATTTACACCCAATAATACTTCAGAAAATATATCGAATTTTTTGTAACAAAAAAAAAATATTTTCAAATTCAATCCAAATGCCGCCTTTGAAATTTGCCACCCCGAGCAGGGGTCCGGTTTGTCCGGCCCTAGAGCCACCCCTGGTCGGACTTCATTAAAGCATTTAAATTTTTCAGAGGGGGGAGTCAGGCGCGTCGAAAGTTCACCATTCTTGTATCATGCTTCTTTTGACTTTGTTGATTTTCGGGAACAAAACACAGTAAAAAACTAATTATTGAATAAATAATTAGCATTAATTAATAAAATTAATCATTAAAAACAAATATTAATTAAATTTACGTACTATATAACTTAGAATTATAATCAATCGGAAAAAATAAAAAGGGCTTTGGGGGTCCGGGCCCAACCCTTTTTTGCCCATGGTAACAACACATGCGTTAATTTAGTTTAAGACATTAATTAGAGTATCAAAGAGAACATGATACTGCAGTGCTTTTGATTGTAACTTATTTTGAAAAAAATTAATGTTTATAATTTTTTTAAAAAAAGACAAGTATTATTTTCTTAAACATTTGTGATAAAAGTTTACAGAACGAGACATCGATATTTTTTTCTCGCCGAACCACTAATTTAACTATCATTTATTATTATTTTATACCATTCTAAAGAAACGTATTTGTATTTCTATGATCGCATCATTTTCGCTGCGTTAATTTTATTTCAATTTAGCTACTTATCCTCACAAATTTATTTTATATATTTATGTATGTTATGGGTAAAGGGAAAAGTACATAGAAATAAAAATCCATCTGAAAAAGGGCATGGAATAAAAAGTTTTAGAGCCCTATTATAAGGAAATATATTTTTCTTTCGATCAAACAATATCATAACTTAATTCCCATTAAACTATTAATAATGGTACTATTCTTGTCTAGAGCTGTAACGAGAGTGGCAGAAAATATTTAAAACTGTCTCTTCTTTTTAAGGCTCGTATTAAGAATAGAAAAAGGGGAGTCCTCTTAATGATGTCTTGATATGCCTTTTATTATTTTTAAAAAAATTAAGAACAAAATATTTTAATAACAGTTTGCAAATGATAAGGGTTTTTTTTAAAAATTAATTCATTTTGTGCAACGTCTTATATTTTGTCCTAATTAGTTCTTTATACACTCTTCTTTCTCATTGTTAATCAAAAAAATTTTTGTAAAAAAAAATAACAAAAACTTCAACAATAATAATATTATTGTGTGTAAATGAAATACTTTAATTTTAAACAAAAAACATTTATTATTTTAAAAATTAGGAAAATTCTAAAAATTAAAAAAAATTTGATAGTGAGAAAAGAATAAAAATGAATAATTCGAATAATGGAACAACTTTAAATTTAAGAAAAAAAAATGTGTAATACACAAAATTAAGACTTCGTATATGTCGTTTTCTTTGTTGATAAACAATGACCCAATTTCATGAAACATTGTGATATAATTATATGCAATCATGATCCAATTCATTCATTTATGAATATAAAGAATTATAATACTTATATATGTTACCGTTAAAGTATATAATGCAGTTATTTTATGGAATAACTAGGTATTTCATGAAATAACTAGACAAGTCAGTTAAAGTATATAATAGATGAAAAATTTTATACCTTCCCTAGTTATTCTATGATAGACCGTTAAAGTGAAAAAGAAAAAATTCCGAAGTTATTTTATAAATTAATTGAAAACAAAAATAGCTGTATAAAATCTCTCGAAAAACACATTTTATCCCTATTGCGGATGATTAATTAATAAACAATAAGGAAAAGCAGATGATATAATTTATTATTGCTCATATTGCTAACATTAGTTAAAACTGGAAAAAAAAAACAAGAATATGTTGCAGAAATAGTTATATTTAAATATTATCAAAAAAATACATGCTGGGAAGTAAAACTGTTGCTTCATAAAAACATTGTGTAAACAACTTTTTCAAACAAAAATATGAGAATATTAATTTAAATTTCATAAAAAAAACCTTTATTTTATTTTTCATTATTTATTAAAGCAAGCAAAGGACACTTTGAAATGCATTGTATATTATTTTTGAAACAAGCACACTTTTTACTATTACACGAGTACTTTTTAAATCCTTGTCCAATACAACAGCTTTGAACTGTTGCAACAGACCGAAGCATTGTGATAATATTCAAAACTTCTTAAAGGAAAATAATTCACGCTCACATTTACTGAACTGAGATCTAGAGTGCAATTGTTTTATTCGGTCATTGGATTGCCGTATTTCATACTTTAACGATCAAGTAATCGTTATTCTATAGAATATCTAGTTAAATCGTAAAATTCCATAATTTTATATACTTTAACTGGCTTGTATAGTTATTTCATAAAATACCTAATTATTCTACGAAATTACGGATTTGACATTTCAACGGTGACATTTCTACTACTTCGTGTTAGACTGACAACCTGACCGGAACATTTGCTCATGCACTTCAGGGCCCAAGATCGCGTATACTGAGATGGGCGCAATAGGCCTTGGCCCTCATGGGCTGTTGCGCCACCGAGTTAAGTTATATATACTACTTACAGACAAAAAATAATAACTTCAGTAAAAATATAGAAATTTCCAGGGGAAGGGGAATTTTTAGAACTTATGAAGAACATCTTTCAGAAATAATATTACCTAAAAAAACAATAAATTCTTTCGTAATAAACGAGTTATGAGTTACATTATTTATAAGTTTACAAGTAATACATTTTGTTACATAAATTATGCAACACAAATATATTATATGTATACCAGTAATATGTATTCTCAAACTTTTTTGTCACTACATTCCAGTGGTCTTCAAACTGTGTTTCACGGAACCCTGGGGTTCCACGAGTCACAATAAGAAGATTGAGAAGAAATAAATATGTATGCAAAATGAATTCACATTCTCTATGATGTTTGTATCAGTGGCGCACACAAGGGGGTGTCCTAGGAGTCCAGACCCCCAAAGCCCTTGATTTTTTTCCGATTGATTATAGTTATAAGTATATAGTACGTAAAATTTAATTAAATATTTTTATTAATGATTAATTTTATTAATTAACGCTAATTATTTATTCAATAATTAGTTTTTTACTGTTTTTGTTCTCTAAAATCGACAAAATCAAAAGAAGTATGATACAAGAATGGTGGACTTTCAACCCTGACCCCTTGAAAAATCTCTGTGTGTGCTACTGGTTTGTATAGTTACATGTTTCTAAAGTTCATTCTTTTCATTAAAACTGAAAATTTTATTTTTATATAACTTTATTCTGCAACACTTTTTAAACTTTTATTATAATATAATAAAAGAATATATTAAAACGCGTGCGCGTTTTATCTTTATATATATACTTCCTACTAGATTGTGAATATTCTATTGTGTTTACTATCTCGGGTTTTACGGAATAATTTTATACTCCTTAGTTAGCATAATATCTTGCAAACTAAATAGTTTTCTAATTCTTTCACCTTTTTTTTTACATTTGCGGAAAACAAAACCTGTAATGAAGGTAAGGAAACAACATATCAACAGAGTTGTTAAAATCTAAATTTAGGCAAGACCAGCTTCTAAATTTTAGGTTACAAACTCAAGCAAGTCACGCGGGATTTCTCGCACAGCTATAAACATTTTAATGCCATTCAGAACATTGTGTTTAAGTTAAATATGTTTCTTAAGGTATCCGACTACGTTCAGAGCCATGATTTTGAAAAAGCGTATAAATAGATAATATTTATGATATTTAGTGTCACTTAGATTAGAAAATGTATATAAAATTGTTTTAAGAATAGTATTACAATAAAAAAATTATTTAAGTACAATATTTTGACAAAAAATGAACATAGAATGAAAATTTTTCAAAATATTCTCCTTTTGTGAAAAATGCTTCTATTATAATACTCTTTTGCCTGTATATAGCTCAGGCCTCTGTACAGAGGCTCAACTAGAATTTTTGAAATATATAACTTAGAAGTAGATTTATCCATGTTTTACGACAACAGAGGGGAGAAATTTAAAAAAAAAAACACCGATAATTATTTCAAGTGGTGGTAACTAGAAATAATGTGAATTTTTCAAAAATCCTCGTTGAGAGCCTCTGTACAGTGGTCTGAACTATATACAGGCAAAATATTATTATAATAGAAGCCTTTTTCACAAAAGGAGAATATTTTGAAAAAGGGTTATTCTAAGTTAATTTTGTCGAAATAGTGTAATTAAATAATTTTTTTTGTCAAAAATGTCCTTAAAACCGTTTTATACATGTAGTCTAATCTAAGGGACACTAAATATCATGAAAATTATCCATTTATGCGCTTTTTTAAAATCACGGTTTCGAACGTAGTCGAATACCTTAACGTAAGTGGATACAAAAACAAAATATAAAAACAAATTGAACACACAATATTAATGCGATTGCATTTAATCTCAATATACCTAGACTTCGACAGTTTGTGTGGGAAAAAAAGCAAGCACAAATCCCAGTTACTAAATATAATGCATGGTTAGGTGACACTTGAAAATCATAAGTTATTATTAATGAGTAAATTATATTAAAAAATTAGTTTATACTTTTTTAATAATAAATACAATATTTTTAATTGCTTTTACATAAAGTGTCTATAACAAGTTGATCTACTTGAAATATTATTTTGAGATATATTCTTCGCAGTATGTGTATGAAATGGTGTTCCACGGAAACACTTTCAAGTTCTACGGGCTCCGTGAGTTGAAAAAGTTTGAAGATCACTGCTAAATTCGATGAACTGATAGACAACGTTAAGATTTACCAAATGGCATGGAAACACATTGCAGAGAAATACAGCATTGGTAAAGCATACTTATAGGCATCTTAAATATTTTAGCGCGACCACGAATTATTATTATTTTTTCAATCTTTTATAAAGTTTACAAAATGATCATTTTTTTTTATATGATTACCATACTTGATTTACTTCTGAAGAAATGTAAATGTAAAGATTGTACTTACTGCTGTACGATTTTTTTTCATTTCTTTTATATCCGCACTTTTCAACAGGGGTCTTTTGGTTTTGACAGCGTTTAAGCCAGAGGTTCTGTCCTTGTTTCTCGATCCTGGGCTTTTTTCTAATCGGTTGAAAAGAATCCTCATCGCTGTCGTCGATCCTTAATCGGTACCTCCTTTTTGTTTTCTTAAATGAAGCACCGGAAAAAAATTGGTCTTCGTTCTCTTCCGGTTTAAAGGAAATGTCTGTATTCATTGTCCTTTGCCTCCGATTTTTGCCGGCGCATGAAGCAATGGCAATTAAACTCACAAAACATAGAGCAAATACTCCCCAATTCATCGCTGCATGCAATATAGGAAAACTTCGAAGTGTGTTCTTTAATGAAACAAGTTATTCACTCTCTCTCGCGCTGAAATATATTCAATGAAGGACTTTTCTCCGAGGAATAGCATTGAAGCAGTTGGGAATCCTAACCAATCACAAGTGTTGAAAACCAAGAAGGAAAAATTTGTGGGGTGACAAACACCTGCATCCCAAAAAGAAAGTATTTAAGAAGACGGGGAAGGGGAGGGGTTTGTTAAAAGAAAATGTTTGAGAGTTTTTACTCCTCAACCATGTGACTTTCAAAAGTCAGACCTCGACTTCTTTCAGAACGTCTCTAACACTTCTGTTCAGTCTTCGTATCTGAATAGTTTATTTATACTATACACACATTCCAGTTTCAGGTTCGCAGTTTATTTACATGTTTTATTTTTTTTTTTATTTTTTTCAGAGTTACAAATGCTTGAAATTAGAAATATTTTTAGGACGTCACGATCGCGCGCGAAACATGAGGTGTAGATTATCCCCAAATCTCTATAGATTAATCATATCAATATATATTCAAACTTTGCTGACGAATCATAACATTTGACGATGAACTACTAACCGTGCTTGAGTCGACGCGCTAGTTCCTCCTCCAAAAGTAACGAATGTTTCAATAGCCGATAATAAATGTAAGAATATCCGCTGTGTTATTAGTCTCCCATTGTCTTGTTTGTATGAATGACATTAAATAGTCTATCCTTAAAATTAAAAAAAAAAAGTTTGTTTTATTTTGCATTAATTTCTGTAGTTATTTTGTGTTTTGTAAATAAATGTTCATAAAAATATTGGAGTTTTTTTTACCAATTTTGTGTTTATGATTACGTTTTTGCTTCTAGATCCTTGCTTTCGGTATGTCTTCAGCTAACAATAGAACTCGTGGCTGACGTGTCGCAGATTCAAGTTCTGGTGTCACGAAAGACCCCCATCATGTAGAAGGAACTGGTGTACGTTAAATCTGTTGTTGTTTCTAATGCCACCTGTCTGACGTAGTCATACCGAGGCCCACGATATTTATCGTGGCAAGGGGCTAGAAGTACGCCTGTCGTTGGCCTTGGCCTTGAGCACCATACAGGTAACAGTACGAATTAGCTCGGCGAAATTCCCCGAAGGGACGATAGATGGCGACACCACCTATCTCCACCTCCACAATTTAGGCATGGAACTGAAGGGTAGGGAAATATTCTCCAGCCCCCTTCACTCGTGATTCAGCCCACAAGACTTCGGACCCCCTGATTTAACGAGCACGTACTCCGTATGTACTCGGAGGGTATTTGGTGGCACCGAACCTAGACCTTCCGGTCTGGAGTCCGACGCTCTAACCACTAGGCTACCGTCGAGCTCAAAGTTCATCTTATGGCGTGGTGTAGTAGTTTGAAGTGAGGGTCCCAGCTCAGGTGCCATCACTTGACTGAGGCTCAAAATTACGTGGTCCCTCACCGATATCCATAACTCTCACTCAACTAAACAAGGTGATATTAAAATGAAACGAAAAATTGCTTACAGATATCGTAATTTTTTAAGAAGGGTGAATCAGAGTATCTTTCTGTTGCATAAAAGATAAAATATTCTGCTTGAAATATAATTACTGCCCCAAATTATATAAAAGACGTCACTGTAGTCAACATAAGCACTATTTAAACGCTAAACTACTGACACGAAAATAAAAAAAAAGAGAAAACTACTATTATAACTAAATATAGTATGGACGGAGTAACTAACTCTTTTTAGAACTTTCCCCTGACTGGAAACCGACGGATCTCGTAATTCTGAACTACAGTCAAGTGACGAGGATGACAACTGAGCTGACAAAACTACTTTAGATTCAAAATTATTTCAGTATCTTAAAAAAACTCCTTCAAGCGTTGTTCCGTACTTGGTCGTGCTTTCATTTGGATCATTTGACATAATTAAATCGAATTTTGATTTTAAAAAATATACTTAAGTCTGATTTGTCTTTTGAAAATTTTACAATAAAATCCCCACTTAAAATAATAGGCAATTTGTTCAGAAGAACTTCAGTGTAAGCAACTAAATTTTTGCGAATGATTCGATTGCGAATGATTCTCTACACTTTGATTTGGTGAAATATAAATATCATTATTATTATCCATTGGAATTATTTATCCATTTTCTGCTCTACGCTTCGCTGCACAAATTTCTCCGATACATGACTCATTAAACCCAAATGATTCAGTAGTAGCATTACCATTCAGTAGTATTGTTACGAACATTACAAACCCGAGCGTAACAATGCTTGGCTTTTTAAAACGCATCATTCAAGTTCACTCTCCAGCAAAACGCGCCTAAAGAAGTTATCACTTCAAAAAATTATTAGAATAAATAACATAGAGTGTTTGTTTTTATTATTACGTTCATTGACGCTTTAGATAAAAGAAGGATTAACATTAATTACAGAAAAATCTCCAAAATAAACAAAAGAAGAATTGTTAGTCTGAAAACTAGTACAATTCTGTAGATGTCCGAACACATCCAAAATTTCTTGTCTTTTCTGCTGTCTTGACTTACATCAGGGATGTTTTGTTTATCTCCTTAGATAGTCACGTGTCTGCCCCTAAGCTATTACTTCTGAGTTTTTTAGGCTTATTTTTATCAATAAAATCAACTCTCATGCATGACAAAATAAAATTTTCTAACCTAACTAGGATCCTTCCTTTCACATCCATCCTCTTTTACACAATAAATGTTCCAGAACACGTGCATGTATGCCCTCCCCCTTTCCTTAACTGTTAATACAGGTGCCTACCCCGAAGATATATTCCTTTCCCCTTGAACTTGTTCATGACAAACGCAGCTGAGTGACAAAGAAATTCCGAAGCTACCACTGTGTCCGAAGTAATTTAAAAGGGACTCCCGCAAAGGGATGTACACACCTGGGTAATAACTTTTCTGAAAAAATACCACCCCAAAATCATTCCTATCCACTTTGTATTTTTTTTTCCCTGCATCGCATCTTATAATTTATTTTTTTAAATACATTTAAGAAATCCTTCGCTTTAATGATTTAAGATTGGCTTTGTTTTTCTATAATGTGAAACAGCTTCATCTATATTCGGGACACATTTTAGACGGGAAAATGCCCTAATGTTTATATGAATTCATGACGTTTTGTAGCAGATACATAAATTTATTACACTGTATTTTTAAAATGTGCAAATATTTAAAACACGGCATTTTTAAATAAACCTTTTTTTTTTCATTTTGCAATGCTAAATTTAAAATCCATTTATCATTACAGAACTGAAAACGAAATGTTGAATGTATTTCCTGTAAAAACAAGTAATATAAAAAAATTTCTTACTTAGATCAACAAAGAAAGTTTTTATTTTAAAGTTACTTTTTATTAAATAATTACAATTAATATGAATATGTATATGTTACCGGCAAAGTGTGAAATCCGGCATTCTGTAGAATGCCTAAAACTAGACGGCAATGTAAGAAATGATTCTTATTTCACACATTGCCTAGGCATTCTATAGAATGCCTAATGAGAAACCGGCAAAGTATGAGATACATCTCAGATTCGTTTCAAATATTGCGTGGCAAGGCACGAGACTTTTAACGCCTGCCTCAGGCTCAGAATTTGTCAGTTGCACATTGTGGTTTGTTCGGGAGTGTCAAAGTACTCAATTTTACTTAAACTTGTGTTCAGCAAAAAATTGGTGTTTTCCTGATGCTGCATGAAAATGGAGAAGCAAGTTGTAGTGTTGGAGAAGGAGTCATGGTCTATAGCAGAGGCAGACAACCTATGGCACACATGGTACAATTATCAGTGACACTCAGCACTACTCAACAAATTTATCAATTTTTGAATGAACTTCAGAAATTTGTAATAGACATTATTTGACAAACATCTCCAGAATTTGGACAATTAAGGAATTATGAAAAAATTTGAAAGATAACTCTAAAGGTAAATTTACAACTTTTGGGTAAATTATTGAATGCCATAGCTGGAGATATTTAATTGTTTGAAGAGAGAAAATTGCATGTATTCTGCTTCTCCGCTTTTAGTTCTACATATCTAGGTAAAATATCTTTCACCTGCGAAAAATATTTCGAGTCCGCAAAGAAATTGTTTAACAACTGAATGCTCACAATCATGTCAAAGTAAAAGTCACAAATTACACCACATTTTTTGCAATATGAAAGTAGAGCGAAGCAGCACCAGGTTCACATTAAAAATTTTATTTAACTGCAATCAGCGGAAATACTTATATTTTACGTTGTCTATTTCTTATTTTAATAAATATGTTTAAAAAACATAATATATGTACAATTTTGAGGGTTTTTTAATTTTTGTTGAAAAAATAGCTATATTTTATGCTGTTTATTTTTATGTTAAGAAATATTTTTATTTGATACAAAATTAATGTGTGATAAAACTGTAAATCTATATAATTGAACTCTATTCTCTAACTCTGAAGCCCAGGGTCTGAGAGGTTAGTGCATCGCACTTCCACACCACAGGTCCGAGGTTCAAAATCCGGGCTGAGCATGGTTCACTCGGCCTTTCATCCCTTCAGTGGGTTGATAAATGAGTACCAAGCTTGCTTGGAAATTGAACACTGGGGGTTTCGTGTCAGACTGACCATCTGACCGGAACATCTGCTCATTCACCTCAGGTCCCATGGTCAAGTATTCTGAATTGGGCTTCAGTACTATACAGAATGGCTCCCAACCACCGATCCGGGGATCAAATGGTATCGGGCTACTCAAGGAGTATTAAATTACTTCCGTTTTATTTACTGGAGTGTATTTCTTTAGTGTTTGTGTTTAACTTCCCATGGAAAAAAACCCCTTTATATTCACATTTTGGAGTAACTAAATTTTATTATGAAGGCATGTTTAAAAACAGTTAAATTATTAAATCAAAACAATTAAAAATGTAAACAATGTCCCCCCTACCCCCACCCTCAGTGGGCCGCGGTAAAATTATCAAACGTTGACCGATCCACTAGGATAAAAAGTTGGGAAGCACTTCTATACAGTATTATACATCGCGGATTCTGAGTTATTTTAAATTTTTCATGAAGCTCATTTGGCTATTGGACACGGAGGATGTAATAGAATTCTGAAAGAACTTTCAACCAAATACAAAAAAGTTACACGTTATGATATTGAACTGTACATCCATTTTGGGAACCTTGACAGAAAAAAAACAGAAAAATTACTTAAAAAAAGGCGTTGTTGCAAAATTTGATTTTTTTCTGAATGCCAATATATTGGCACTTGTAAAGAGTGAGAAAAAGGGTTTCTATCAACTTGGAACTTCTGAAGGAATTTTAAAACAAGTATAAGCGAAATCACAATTTACTTTGTGCCCTAAGAATTTGCTTAGAATTAAAGATATCCCTGACCATGAAATTCCTCATCTGTCAGTTTCAATTGCTCATTCCAATGGAAGAGGCGAAGGATTCGTCAAATCTATGTGTAAAACAAAGTAGCAAAATACGAATGGCCTTTGCGTAAAGAATGTAATGAGATGTACTTCAAAATGCCATTCAAGCCTACCATGCTGCAATAAGTAGATTAATAATTTGAAAATTTTGTTTTCCTTAATAAAAGAAAAAAAAAAATTTTTGTTTGGTACAACTTTCTTTTTCCTTTACGTATTTTGAATAATTTTTTAATGGCACTCTCATTATTTTGCAGAATAACATTTGTATTTTTTTAGAAATGTACGCTATTGATACACACAGTAACCTTATTCTGACCTTTCTTCATACTTTGCCTAAACAGCTTTAGTCATTCTACAGAATGCCTAGGCATTCTATACAATGCCGCGGCATTTCATACTTTGCCGATAACATATATACATATGACGGAATCACAATATTAAGTGGCAAAATAGAAAGCGAATTTCCTTTCTATGTACGGTCTTCGACTATTATTTTTGTGTGTTTGTACTGCTAATTCATTAATCACATCCTCAGAAATTAGGCCATCCAAGGTAGGATTCGAACCCTTGACCTTTGGAATAAAATGTCCGACGCGCTATCCATTACACTACAAGGACACAACGAGCGATACTCTTTTTTTATATATGGTGTTGGACTATTATTTTCGTTTGTTACTATTTATTCATTAATTAAGTTTAACTAATGTAGAGTGGATTTTTTTCAAATATTAATTCAAGTTTAAAAATATGTATTTAAACTTGAATGGATAGATAGAAAGTATTTTATTAACGATTGAAAATTTGAACAAGATAGATATATATAGGGAAATTGTGAACTAATAGTATGAAATGAAAAAAGGAACAAAGATTTCCAAACAGAAATTAGAAGAACAATAAAATGTTTTTTTCTATAGCTTAGCGAAATCATGATTTGAAATTCATGTGGGAAAGCGTTTTTAAAACTTAAAAAGAGTTGTTTTTGCTTGGATCGTATTTTGTAACATAACGCGAAAACGCGCCTAAATGCATAATAATCAAGAAAATAAAATTAAGAAAATGTTGATCACAAGTAATTATTTATATTTAACGCTTTCACACACACACACACAAAATTCACACATTTCTTAATGTGGCCGCGGTAGTCTGGTAATTAAGGTTACGAACTCGTGGCTGATATACGCAGATTCGAATCTACGTGCCACTAAAGACCCCCCTCATGGGGCTCACCTTCTTTAGGTGGGTACGGGTGTCACAATCCCGAGGTACCCTAGTGATCTTTTCCTTTTCCCAAGGGGTTTACTATCTTTGGTAAACACGGGTGTCACGACCCCGGGGTACCCCAGTAATCCTTCTCTAATTTGAACCCTCCATCTTGTCATCCAATTTCTCCTTTTCTTCTTTTCCCGTCCAGACCACAGACCTATAAATGTTTGGCGCAGTATAGCCAAAACTGGCTCTTGCGCCATAAAACACCAAACTCACTCACTCACTCACGCCACTAAAGACCCACCGTCTAGGGGGCTGATGCACATTAAATCTGTCAAGGTTGAAAAAAGTCCATCCGTTAGCATGGAGATAGCTCGGGATGTCACCCTCGTCACTTCCAAATTACGAGGTCCATCTTCAATTGTCCTCTTGTTGCGTTATAGTGCGACATAAGTAAACTCTCCCGTTTCCTATCTGTATTCGTGGGGGCGGAAGCCTAGTGGTCAAGGTGTTGGATCGTGACTGGCTTGTCACGAGTTCGAGCCCAGAAACACTAAAGATCCGCCACGAAGGGGACCGATGCATGTTAAATCTATCGAGAGCTCAAATGTCCTCCCGTTGGTGTGGTGCGGTAGTTAGGAGAGGAGGGTGTCAGTTCAGGTGTCGTCCTCATCATTTAACCATGGTTCAAAATTACGAGGTCCGTCACCAAAAACCCTCGTGTAGTCCAACAATGCGACGTTAATATTCACTCACTCACTCATTTTTATCTGTATTTGTTGACTGCAGGTTACGTACAAAATATTGAAATTTTACATTTTAACATAGATAAATTAAACTTAATGTTCGCATTCTCAATCCTCTGTTTTGCATTCCCTTTGAGATTTGCATTCATAAAATTCATCGTTGCTTTATTTTTTTTTAATCGAGGGAATAGTTTATAAATATATAACCTCTTTTTTATCAGTTTTCTCCATTACAATTATGTTGTTCTTTAAATATATCGGGAAATACAATTATAACATTAATTAGCCTTTATTTATATTGGTAATTAGTGAAACTGTGTGTCGCTTTTTACTATTCGAAATTGAACTGCAACTAATACGAATGTAGATTTTAATAATTTTTTTTAAGTATTTTGTCTCCCTTCTGTATTTTTTTTTTATCTTCAAAAATACATTAATCTTTTCCGTTTTCTGTACTCTTTCATATAAAATTTCGGTTCTAATTGTTTCTGTTAATTATTTTCACTATGTCTAATAATTAATTCACAAGACATTTGCAATCTATTCTTCAATCGCATAATGGAAAAATATTGTTCTAATCATTTTAATTATCTTGCGTTCTGTTTTGAGAGATTTCTTGGGGAACCATTTTTTTTTCTCTGCTAAATAAACTTGATACTAATTCTAATTACATTCAGAAATTCATTTACTTGTTCGACGTGAGAAAATTCTAATTCCAAGCTATATTTTTTTTACTGCAAAATATTTTATTACTGATTAGAGTGTGTGTGAGAAAGAGAGGGATTTTTTTATATACATCAATATACATATTATAAATGCGAAAGTATGTATGGTGGTCTTTTTCACGGAAAAACAACTGAATGGATTTTAATAAAACTTTACAATAATATATCTCATACATCAGAATAACACATAGATTATAATTTATAAAGATATTGTGTGAAGTTTCCAAAATATAACGATAATTGTCAAGAAAGTAGGAAAAAATTCTGCCATCTGCAAAAAAGCCCGTGACAGCATATATCTATCGTTTTTGTGTGAAGCAAAGCTTTCCCCTTTGTTTTGTCTACGCCATGCCTCAGTGCGAGCTTGCTTTTAATTTATTCCGTTGATCAGTGTAGTCACTATTTTTTTTTATTTCATAATAAAACTAGATTTCGAAGGGAGAGGTGGTCTTTGATTATATCTTCGAGCATGGAAGAACTTATATCTCTCTTTTGAAATCGACGGAACTTTATGAGTTTATTAAATAATTTAAATTCTGCAGTCATCCATATATATAGGGCTGTTATATAGTCATTAATTCACAATTTCAATTTTCAGGAAATTCTGTTCCATCAGACAATGTGACAATGCATACATTCTAATCAGCTGAATTTTAGTCTCGGAGTGTAATCTAAAATCTAATACTAGTCTGTTAAAAGCCACGATATCAATCTAATTTAAAATGTCTGGCTTTGCATGTATGCTAATAGAGAACAATGCATTGAAATAAAGAAACAAAAATAACCTTTTCATACATATTTGATTAAGATAAATACATGTACTTACAATCAATGACTAAAATTGTTTATACAAATGCACTTTTGGTTTTATTTAAAAAAAAATACTAAAAGTAAATTGTATACTGGAAGATTTGTTTGAACTTAAAAATTCGAAGTTTTATATGTGTACAGTTGAACCTCTTTTTAACGAAGCCGCTAATTCCGGAAAAATAAGTTCGTTATATGGAAAATTCGTTAAATAGAGATTCATCTTTTAATATACTTTAAAAACCACGTAAAACAAATTTTAAATTCATAAACACTATATAATTTTTAAAAAGTAATTTTATTCACACTTTTTTCAATTCCTCTACACTATTAACTCACACTCTCTATATATTTATTTATTTATTTGTTTGTTTGTTTATTTATTTATCTTGGTGTGGGATTTTCAATCGTTAATGAAATACATTCTAAAGCGCTCAATTTTGAGTTGAAATTTTATATATATGATTATTTTTGGATGACAATACAATAATTTAATTATAATTAATAAAAATTAATTGATTAAAACTAATTATTTAAATAATTACAAATACACAGCCACGTTGGCATGATTTTTGGCGACTTGTGTCAAAACTTGAAAAGGTTTTTTTCTCACGTTTTAAAACATTCAGTTGAACTGAAATTTATATACACGATTGTTTTGGATGACAATACGGTACTTTAATGATAATTAATCAAAATTAATGACCACTTCATGTTGTAATACTGTCATATATATTTACATATTTATATTAATTGTAACTATTTAATAAAAAGTAGCTAAAATAAAATGTTTCTTTGTTGATCTAAGTAGGAATTGACTTAAAAACAATTTATTTATATTACTTGTTTTTTGAAAAAATTAATATCCATTCATTTTATATAACTTATCTATCAAAAAGAATTCTGTCAGGAAAACACAAGAAAAAAAAGACATTGTCAACTTTAAAATTCATTTTATGTTAAAACTAATTAATTTTTTGAGAGACATTTTCTAATTTTAAACTTAAGAGTAATTTTAAACGTACATTATTTTATAACGAGTAATTTTAAGTATACACTACCACACACGCATGTCCTTAAATTTAGTTACTGATAAAATTTGTTAGTTTTATTTGAGTTTTTTGTTTGAAAAAATATCACCATTTCATTGTTCTAGTTCAGAACTCTCCAAAGTGGTGGTCCGCGAGAAAATTTCACTGGTCCCCAGAAAAATGTGAATATACTCACTTACCACGTTAAGTTATGTTTTAACTCTCTGGCCGGAACATCAGTTTTTTCTGCCGTACTGAGAAACATCCGCCTGACAGACGGATAAATACATTTTTTTTTAAAATTTTATTACCTTAAGTACTGTTTTAAATGTCCTTAGAGTTCATGAAATTGAGTATGGCTCAAATAAAATGTGTGGGGTTAAATCAGGCATGATATATTTTTATCACTAGAATTGTGAGTAGTATTTTTATAAAAACTGATTAAAAATTATTTATATTCATGCAAAAGTAATTAAAAATAATAACATCAAACAGGAAAAAGCCATAGGAATATCCTTGTGATAGACGTTGATAGCACCAGCGTAGCTAGCTGTGAGGAGGTCTTGTATCAAAATTTCATCGGGGCCCTTTTTTAGATATATGAAAACCCTGTTGGTGGAACTGTAGTTATACATGTTGGGGCCCCTGTAGCATGGGGGCCATGTAATCATTGATACGGTGGTATCTACGCCCCTGGGTGATAGATAAAAAAATCGCACATATCGTGAAAAAATCGCCTTATACCTCCACGTGAGGGAGTCCACTGGGTAGAGTCCAACTGAAGATGTCAAGGCAGCCCACCCCAAAAATCAAGGCACAGCGTTATCTACAGGCATCTAAGCAAATCATCCCCGTCTGAGAGACGGATGTTCCAGTCAGAGGGTTTAGATGCATTGGTTGCGTTCTTAGATCACAATTATTTTTATAAACATATTTAACATTTGCAAAATCCTGTTAGTGGTCCGTGGGATTTAAGTTATGAATTTACTGGTCCGTGAGGTCAAAAACTGGCGACCGCTGCTCTAGACGAGTTAGGCACCTGGTAATACCAGTTCAAGTTCACTAATTACCATAAAATATATTGAAAGAGAGAATAATTTGAAAAAAGTTCCTGAAATATTTTAAAAATAAGGAGGAAAAAAAATCGAATTACAAGTGAAAAAGTTCGTTAAATAGAAAATACACTTCGCTGCTTGGGGTTATTTTACAAAAATAGTAAAATTTTCTTGGTTCCAAGAAAAAAATAGCAAAATAGAGAAATTCGTTAAATGTGGGTTCGTATGGTTGTATGGAGGCTCGACTGTAGCTTCATTTTATATTTTCAAACTATTTCTATTTAACCCCTTATCTACCGACGGTACTTATAAGTACCACTCACTTTAAAATAACATAGAATAATCATTTTTACGAATATTCTGACGTTAGCAGGAATATTCTTTGAAATCCACTCTTCCAAGATATATGGTAGCACGGGTTCTATGATGAATATTTTAGCGGGGAAGGCGAATAGTTTTATAGCAGAAATTGCGTTTTCAGTGGATTGCGAAGATTGTCATTTTTGTTCCGAAAAAACAGTTAATGTCAAAATTTAAGTGACTAATTTTTTTTGTATGTTAATGAAGACCTTAGAAAACTATTTGACTATTTATTTTAAGTGAACAGTGTATATAATTAATGTTACACTTGAATATCCTTAATTAATTAATTAGCTCTAACGCAGCGTTTCTCAAACTGTGGGGTGCTCCCCCCCCAAGGGGGGGAGGAGTATGTTGAAAAATCGAAGAAAAAAGACAGTTGAAAAAATTTATTGATTTACTGAAAGTAAACACTCACAAAAAAATTCTGATTTAATAAAATACATATTTACACAGGTATAATATATTTATATAAATATATCAGTACTGTACATTCTATTTTATAATTAAACTATACTAAGTTAAGAACAAGTTTGATAATTACCAGTGACCTAATGGGTTTGTGTCTTAACACATCTTGATAATTTGTACGGTTTATAATTAACCCCTTATCTACCAATCAAAAGTTATGCGATTCGCTCCCTAATACCACCGTTTTCCACGTAGACGCTCGTATGTGATGTTTCTTTGGGGAAGGGGGAGAAAAAGAATAACTAAGCAAATCCTCTGAAATCAGTAAATCCTTCGCAAACATTGTCAAAGTCCTTTTATTGCATTTCAAAGCCTTCGGAATAATTTTATGGATAACAGCGCAGAAAAAAGATCGTAGTTCGGAAAGAAGTATATATACGTCCCGAAACTTAATGCTTTGGCTTAGCGAGAAGTTTATATACGTCGGTGACACTTAATAGGTTAAAGTCACATTGTAGCTTCAGCGTCAAAGTATAATATTATTGAATTCAATACGTTGTTATTGAATTGGCGGGGGGCGCGATAAAAATCAGGATTGAATATTGGGTCGCGAATATTGAAAGTTTGAGAAGCACTGCTCTAACGGGTTAAATTTCCCAAAGTTGAGTATTTTGTATATGGATATCCCTTAATTTTCAATGTAGTGATCCAAAAAATAAAAATATTGCATAAAAAAAACTGCAGTAAATCATAATGCGGTAGATAAAGGTTTAAAACATTTCTCGATGTCTATTTAACTTGGTAGTTAAGATAGCGAGCAATCTAGCAGTCGGGGGATTCGAGTCCTGATTTCGTAACGGGGAATAATAGGGGCTGTTATACCTGTGTTATAAAATGAGGGATTTGAATTCTACACTCGGTATCAATGTTGAGTGAAAAAACAGCTCGTATGACATTCTCTCGCCCCATTAGATCATAGCTCGTTCTGATACTTGAGTGCGATGTAAACGCAGAAACACAAATTGGTTGTGGAACTACAGTCGGACACCGATTTAAGGTATCCGACTACGTTCGGAACCATGATTTTAAAAAAGCGCATAAATGGATAATTTTCATGATATTTAGTTTCACTTAGATTAGAATTCATGTATACAATTGTTTTGGGACATTATGACAAAAAATTATTTAAATACAATATTTGGCAAAATTAACTTAGAATAACCTTTTTCCAAAATTTCCCTTTTAGTAAATGCTTCATTGTATTAATATTCTGCCTGTCTATAGCTCAGACCTCTGTACAGAGGCTCAACTATGATTTTTGAAAAATTCACATTATTTTCAGAGTTACAACCATTTGAAATAATTATGGGCGTATTTTCTTAAAATTTCTCCCTTCTATTTTCGTAAAACATGGATAAAACCGACTTCGAGTTATGCATTTCAAAAATTCTTGTTGAGCCTCTGTAGAGAGGTCTGAGCTGAATACAGGCAAAATATTAATACAATAGAAGCATTTTTTACAAAAGGAGAACATTTGGAAAAAAGATTATTCTAAGTTAATTTTTTGCCAAAATATTGTATTTAAATAATTTTTTTTGTCATAATGTCCTTATATATATATATAAAACATTTGTATACATGTATTCTAATCTAAGTGACACTAAATATCATAAATATTATCCATTTACGCGCTTTTGCAAAATCACGGTTCCGAACGTAGTCTGATACTTTAACGAACTCCTATGTAACGAATTTTTCTTTTCCTCAATTAGAATAGAGGCAAAACCCCCTATTTAACGAATAATAAACCCCGAATTAACGAATTACTTCAACAACCGAAAACATTTTTATTAGTTTGGATTAGGAAAAAAAAAGGACTTTTTATATTACATCCTTTTTGCCCGAAACAGAAAAAGACTTTTCTGGTAAGTAACAAATTTCGATAGCGAAGGGTGTAGCCCAGCGTTTCTCAAACTGTGGGGCGCGCCCCCTGGGGGCGTGATAACTCTGCGAGGGGGGCGCGAGCATATTGAAAAGTCGAAAGTAAAAGGTTACTTTGGAAAATTATTAATTTATGGAAAATAAACAAATACATTCTGACATAATAAAAAATTAAATACGCCCTTACACTGATGTAATACACTTATAAATTTATTAGTAATGCGCTATGCATTTTACAATTAATTTAACAATACTAAGTTATGAACAAGTTTAATAGTTACCAGTAACACCATGGGCATGTCATACAAAAAATTATACCCAAAAATTAATATTTATCTTGGCAATTTCTTTTAAGTGCCGATTAAAAGTTACGGGGTTCGCTCCCCATTGCCACCTTTTTCCAAGAAGAAGCGCGGATGTGATGCATTGGGGGAACAAGAAGAAATAAAAATCCTCTGAAATAAGTAAATCCTTCGTAAACACTGCCAATGTCTTTTTATTGTATTCCAAAGCCTTCTGAATAACACTGAAGCCTTCTGAAGCACTGGTGTAGCCCATTATTAAATTTTACAGGTGTAGATGAGTCGTGAATGTGCAACCTACCATGTACATTTTGAATACATCAAGAAATTCCGTTACCTCATCTTACTCTACAACGCAGGGGATATTTTAAGGGATTTTACCATTTGCTCTCTTTCCTAAGAGACGGGAGGTTTATTATAGATACGGTTTTCTAAATACAGTCGAACCTCTTTATAGCGAATTTTTCTATACAGCGAACTTATTCCTGGAACCTTGAACATTTCACGATTTTATTCGTAAAATAACCTCTCTATAGCGAAGTGCATTTTCTATATAACGAACTTTTTCTTTTTTGTGATTCAATTATTTTTCTCCCTATTTTTAGAGTATTTCTGAACATTTCAAGTTATTCTTTCTTTAAAACATTTTATGGTGGTCATAAATCTTGAACTGGTTTTATTAGATCCTAACTCACCGAGAGCAATAGAGTTTCATCCAAGAAGTGCAACCTTTAACCTCCATTTCCCAGTTCACTAGAAACATCTTCGATATCCACTTCCACCCTCATTGGAGTTGTCCCGCGACCCCGTGTTCTAATTATAAAATAATGTATGTTTAATAATACTTTATGGTTTAAATTATAAAATGTCCTTAAAATTCATTAATTTTAGTGTGAAATTATTTTCTTAAAATTGAAAATATAGTGAATTCTTCGACATTTTTTTTTCCTTGTTTCCCTTGCAGTTTTTTTTTCTTTCTTTTTTGATGGGTAAGATATATAAAACAAACATATATTAATTTTTTAAAAAAAGGTCTGAATAATTACTTTTTTTAAAATATAGTGTTTATGAATTTAAAATTTACTTTTTGTGGTTTATAAAGTATATTAAATGATGAACCTTTATGTAACGAATTTTCCATATAACGAACTTTTTTCCGGGATTTAGCGACTTCGTTATAAAGAGGTGAGACATAGCCATCCTGTGATGACCATGTCTTGCCGGTTCCGCGTAAGCTAGAGGTGTGGGATTATCAAAATGATGAGACATAATTCTTAATACAACTTTTATTAAGAGTAACTTATAATACTTAAGTTCTAATTTGACACTTATTAATTAGAGTGAGAGTCGAGCCCAAATTAAATCACGTATTTAAGTCAGATCACGCAATTAGATTCTCTATCTCAATTATCCTAAATAATCCTGTTATCTAATTACTTATATCTAATATTACCTTTTCCAGTCTGGTCCTTGACCTAGAGAATATAATCTATAACTTTATCTATGAAGATTCTTGATCCGCAATGCAGCTAATTCTTGACTGCTTATTCTTGGTCCGCAAGATTTCACACTAAGCTTTGTCACGCTATTGATCAGAATGATTCCACACTACAATCTCTGAGCCTGCTACGCTATGTTATCTATGCTATTGCTATATATCTAGGTTTGCCGCGCTATCCTTTTATAGTATATCTCATTTACATATTCGATCCGTTTCTCTTCTTGGTATTGGGTTGGAAAGGTTTTGCCATTAATCGTGGCCGTCAAAGAACATAGGAGTTATGTTAATCAGAAAGACGCGAGACGTCACAACCCTCAAGAAGAAAAACGTGATTTACTTAAGGGTTCTCAATGCCCTTAATAAATTACGTGTCTAAATCTCTATTTCTAAATTTCTTCGCTTTCTGAGTTTTATTTAAATTTTAATCTTAAATCTTCATTTTAACTTTTATAATTTCCAATATCTGTCTTGACTTTAATTTTCATTGAAATTTTAATCTTAAATTTTAACTTTTATAATTTCCAAAATTTATCTTGACTTTAATTTTCATTACTCATCTTAGAATTTTAATATTCAATTTAATTTTAAACTCGTGACAATAAATTTTACTCCAATAACTAGGCCAACATTAAAAATTACTGTTTAATTTGTGCCCACTCTCATTTTTTACAATTCGTTACTTAAAATATTTATACACTTAAAACTACCATTTTTCCAAATTTTAATCTAAACACTTCATATGGAGCTATTTTCTGCTCCCTTTCTTACACACCTGGAAACATTTTTGAAGTTCAAGTTTTTATAGTCCCCTGAAATGAAAACTATTTGAGTACCAATTCCATAATATTAATAAATTTTACATAAATTATTTTTATATCACAATAAATTTTATCTCCACCCCTACATCTGGTTTCAAAAAACTCCCAATGAGCCCGCCCCGTTATTATTATTGTTGTCCCTTTGACTACGCGGTTCCCCTGAACCAGATGCCTCTTCGAAAATAAAACAACATATATATATACATATTATACAATTACAAACATTTTTCAAAAACCTTTTAAAACAAAAAAAAGGAAATTTTTTCGCATCTCACGAAGTCCATCGAAGTAAACAAATTGTGAATACAAATTTTTTTCTTCAAAAAAAAAATTTTTAACAAGTCAAAATTTCCCAAAATTAAATGAACACTCATTTAGTGTTTGACGGCTTATAATTTTTGCACCCCCCGAGACTTCCTTTTTTGCAAAAACTTCCGACCACTTGTTGGAAGATCATAAAAATGAAACAATACAACCCCGATTTTTATATTCGGCTCCACGTTCACATTCAACGATGAGGTGTCACACTTTTCATTCCTTGTTTGTACTGGGAAATTTTTGTTGTAAGGCTTGTAATCTCCTTGTCTTCCTTTCCTTTCCTTCCAATTGTGTTCTTGGCGGTTGTGGTTCTTCTGTTCTCCGTCGGGGCCCTTGTTATACTTCTTTTCAAAAAGGGAAATTCGTGATTCTCTCCTGCTCTTTTTTCTACTCTGGAAAAAGTACTAGATGACATTTGTCTTTTTTTATTATTATTATTACTACCCTTTTCTTTTGCCCCCCTTTGGGGAATTTTTCCCCATATACCTGATCTTTTATTTCCTTGGTTATATTTAAACCTTTTATTTTTTTTTTCATTCCCCTGAACTAGGGGTGATCTGACCAGTGATTTGTTTTATGGGTCCTTTTGTATTTTTGTATTGATTTGATTGGTTCCCAAACCCCTTTTGCCTCTAACCTACGTTTCACCGCAGATTTTTTTTTTTCCCATATTGTGACTCATTTAATCCTTGGTGTTTTTTTTCCAAGTATAGCCTGACTTGTTTTTAACTTTTGGGATCCTGTTCCACTTCGACCTCGTCACATTTCCTTGACGATATATTCTTATTTGATTAGTTAACTGTTAATCTTTTTCCTGATTTCCTTTACAATATTGTTAAATTTCCCTAACTTCTAGGACTCTATAAGGTCCCTAAAATTTTTTTGTTTAAATTTGAAATACTTTGTTAGCGGCTGAACTTAAAGGGGTGTGTTTCTAAAAAAACCCAATCATTTACCTTTATTTTATGTCCTTTCTACGTCTATTATAATATTTTCCCCCCTTTTTCTTGTTTTTTTGTCTTACGCTTCTTTAAAACTTTTCTGTTTTCTTGAATTTTAAATTTAGAGCTTTCCGATATCATAACTAGTTTTTTAAATGGTGTAATCAATTTTCGACCAAAAATAACTCAGCCGGTTTTTTCCGTTGTTTCATTCCCCGCTGAATAGCGTAACAAACTCACGAAAAGGACCCCGATCATGTTGATCATTAACGTAATTTGCAATCATTTACTATATCTGTTTAACCTTTCAGTCCGATTTGTTGGGTCGTTGCCAGTCTTCACGCCATGCCTAATCTTTCCCTTAAGTGCTAAAAAATCTCGGATAAAAATTTGGGGGCCCATTATCACTTTTAATTTTATTGGAGCCCAAAACCGATAAAAAGTTATCAAAAATATCCGCTATTATACGAGATGAGGCCTTTTAAGGGTATAATTTCAGCCCATTTGCTGAAATGATCGGTTATTAAAAATATAGCGGTTAGTCTTATTCTCGATATGGGATACGGGCCTAATAAATCTAACGTCACTATCTCATTCGGATAATTCGATATAATTATTTCCACCAGCTGGAAAACCTTTTTTAGTTTTAACTTGGCATATGGCATGTAGAGACATATTGATCAAAAAATTTTTCTCTTACGGAAATAACAACGTCCTTTTTATGATACGTTTTAAATCTGCCGACGTGTCCACTTATTGGTTGTCATGAAATTCTCTCATTATTTCATTCCTTTAAAAGATTTTAATGTAACCGATTTCCCCAAATGATTGGTGTTTCGCTAAATAACAACTTCATTAAAAGGAAATCGTGGGAAATTCTAATATCGTTGCTTTAAACCCGAGTTATCTTCGGGTTTTTTCTAAATATCATATTTTGACCAAACTGGGTCTTTTTTCTGTTCCTCTATTAATTGTTCCCCGGAAGTAAGTCCAAATTTTTTGATTATGGCACAAAATTTTATCACCCATTATACTATTAATTGGTTCCTTGATAGAATGTCAGCCACTGCATTTTGAGTTCCCGGTCTTTTTATTCTATATTGAATTTGCTAACTTTTTGTGCCCATCTAATCATCCTACTGATAAATTTTTGCCATATTTAGGCGTGTTAATGCGGCGTGATCTGTTATTACCTTAATTGGTAAACTCTAAATATTTCTAAAATTTTTTCAATGCCCATACTACTGCTGTTCTCTTTCGGTTACTTTTAATTCCTCCTGCGTTTTTCGTGTACGTGACGCAAAACGACTGGTCTGTTTTTTTTTGGTTTGGACGCTCCCAAACCAATCGAACTGGCATCTGAAATAACTCGAATGGTTCCTGAAAATTTGGTAATTTTAAAACTGGCGCTTTTTTTACCGCCTCCTTGACCTCTTGAATGCCTTTTGTGCTTCTTTGGGACCAGAAAAATTTTTTTAAATTTTTCGTTTTAAATTATAAAGTGGTCACAAATATCCATAATTTTTAATAAATTTTCCCGGGTACCATAATACCAAAAAAACTTAGATACCTTTTTTTTGAGTTACGGGGTGGTTTCATCTCTTGTATAGCTCTAACCTTTGTCTCATCCGTTTTAATTCCTTCTTTACTAATAATTAATCCAAATATTTCAATTCATCGCCCCCAATTTATTTTTTTTATTTAATGTCAACCCCGCATCCTTTAACAACGAAAAACTTCCCCAAATGTTCAACATGGTGAGTGAATGATGGAACGCGATGATAACGTCGCCCAATTAAACACTACAAACTTCCTTCACCGGTTTTAGGATTAGTCAATTGCTTTTTGAAAATTGGGAGCTGCTCCTGATAAACCGAATATCCGCTTGAAAGCAAAAGGGGCCACTTTTACTACAAATGCGGTCTTAACTATATCGCTGGGGTTTACTGCCTTTAAAAAATACCCACTTTTTAGATAAAGAGATGACATTTTTTGTATATGGTATGTTCGTTAATAAACATCTATTAACGGAAAAAGGGTATCCCCGGATACTTTGTGATCAAATTTTAAATTTTCATATCTCTGCAAATCTATATGCCCGGATTATCCGGTGGTAACCCATTATTTTTTTTGCATAATACAACAGGTGGCGCGTGGGGGGACTAAATTTGGGAACAATCGTTTCCTCTTGTAACATTTTTGTATGTAAAAATCATTATTGCTTGCTTGGGGATAAACAAAAGGCCTTGAAGCTACTGGTGGGTTATCTCCCGTGTCAATTTCATTATAAGACATGAGTAAGACCTGGTTTTTTGAAAAAAACCCCTTTTAAAACTACTAAACAATTTTTGTAGTTTTTTTTTTCTTCCCCAATTTTTTTTTAGATAAATCTATCTCAATTTTTTTCCTCTTTTTGGTTCAACCACCTTATTTAGAGAATCGGAATTTTCAACGATTTTTGATTAAAATCTAATACTATTCTTGCCCACTTATGAAATTATACCTAGAATACTGGGATTCTAAATCTTTCAACACATGAAATGCCCCAATTTCTTTCGAATTGTCTGATTTTAAATTTTTAAACTACAACCCCCCTGTTTTGGCATTTCGCCCCCCGGGCTGTTATTACCTGGGCCCCGATTTTTTATTTGTTTATAGAAAAATATTTTCTATATACTTTTTCCCATAAAAAAAGATTTATCTGCCCCGGTGTCCCTAGCGTTTTTCAAAATTGTTATTTAAAAAATGGGTACGTGTGGAAGTTCTACAGGTGCTATACATTTGGAGAAATCTAATTTTTCCCCTCTTGTCGACACCTCTTGAGGTTGATCATTCCAAATATTTAATCGCCCCCTTTGCGCCCCTATCGCCTCGATTGAAATTATCCTCGAACCCTTATTTCTACGGCCCCCTTATTAAAATTACATTTCGCTCATTTCGAAATGAGTAACCTCTTTGCTGAACTTTGATCATTATTTTAAACCTATTCCTCTCAACCCCTTTATTATTTTGACGGCTATTCTCGTAAAAACTCATTTCTGTTTTTTGGGTCCTCCTTTTTTCCCGAATTCCCCCAGTTTCTACCATTAGCTTCAAAATTGGCATCCCATGCGCATTTTTACCTCGCTTTCTACATTTGGTTCTGATAACCCCTTTGTAATTTGCATGAATATTTTCTTCGAATTTAGGGACTTAAAAAATTGTTTGTATTTTTTGGGGTTTCTAACTTCCAGTAGTCCTGTACCTGGTTCAGTCGAACTAAAATATGATCCACTAAGTCTGCGGGGCATTCCCAATGCTAAACTTTCTCTATTTTTTAAAAATCTATTACAAAAACATCGCATCCTGATTTCTACCCCGCTGGGGTCATAAAACTCCGACTGTAGTTTTTTTTATTTTGATCGCGGGAAAGCTTTCGCTAATTCGTTTGATGCGCAAAATCGTGGCGTATTTTTTACCAACAACGACCCCAAAAATCGCATACCAATCTTGAGCCCTTCCCTGAGATGACTTTTTTAAGTAAGCACATGACAGATTCGGGGTTTCAATCTGTTTTTGTCGATGCACTCAATGAACCCCTGCTACATTCTCCGACCCTGAAAAATACATTTGGGAAATTGTATTTCCACCTACATTACCTAACCCCGAATTAACTACGTTCGGGGTTGAGACATAGCCATCCGGGATGACCATGTCTTTCCGGTTCCGGTGTAGAGGTGTTTGGGGTTATCAAAATGATGAGACATAATTTTAATACAACTTTTATTAAGAGTAACTTATAATACTTAAGTTCTAATTTAACTTATTAGGGGAGAGTCGAGCCCAAATTAAATCCGTTTTTAAATCAGATCACCAATTAGATTCTCTATCTCAATTATCCCAAATAATCCTGTTTTTTACATATCTAATATTACCTTTTCCAGTCGGTCCTTGACCAGAGAATATAATCTATAACTTTATCTATGAAAAATTCTTATCCCCAATGCACTAATTCTTGACTCTTATTCTTGGTCCCAAATTTAAATAAGCTTTTTTCACCTATTGGCGAATGATTCCCCACTACAATCTCTGAGCCGCTACCATTTATCATCTATTGCTATATATCTAGGTTTTGCCCGGGATCCTTTTATAGTATATCTCATTTTATTCGTCCGTTTCTCTTCTTGGTATTGGGTTGGAAAAGGGTTTTTCCATTTAAACGTGGCCGTCAAAAAAACAAAAGGGTTATGTTAATCAGAAAGACGCGGGGACGTCCAGAGGTCCGACTGTAATTTGTTTTAAAATTTCTTAAACAGTTTGTTTTTGAAACCAAATCGTATGATTTTTTTTTTAGAATTGATAATGAAACTCCTATATTGCCCTCTAAAAATAAATACGAGTGTACATCTAGATTAAGATTGACACAATTGCCATCCCCACGTGGACGTATCCACCCCCCCTAAAGTTCTCGAGGCAACTGATACTAGTAGTAAAAAAAGTGGTGAATTTTAAACTCCACTGTACCCTCTACACGGGGTTTTGGCGACGAACCCTTTTTTTGAACCATGGTGTGATGGGACGACACCTGAGCTTTCCCCTTCCCCCTTTTTAACTACCACAAAACGGGAGGACGTTTGATACTTTTAAAAATTATCAATAGGTCCTTTTACTTTTAAATTTCTCTATTGCTCACACTCTCTATATTTTTATTTATTTATCTTGGTGGAATTTTCGATCATTAATAGAATACTTTTTTAAAGCCCAATTCAAAATTTTATATCAGGATTATTTTGTGACAATACAATAATTTAATCATAATTAATAAAATTTAATTGTTTAAAAACAAATTATTTAAAATTACAAATAACAACTTGTGCCCCTTTTTTGGATTTTAAAATTTTAAAAAAGGTTTTTTCTCGCTTTTTAAAGTTTTCATTGAACTAAATTTTTTGTACACGATTTTTTTGGATAAACCTACGATACTTTTAAAGGTAATAATAAAAAAATTTTTTACCCCTTAATATTTGATTCTGTCCTATGTTATACATATTTATATTAATTGTAATATTTAATAAAAAATAAGTAAAAAAAAAATTTTCTTTGTTGATCAAGGGAAATTGACTTAAAAATCAATTTCTTGTTTTTTCTTTTTGGAGAAGGGACATTTTAAAAAAAAGAAACAACTTTTATGAAAACGAAATACTTATTTTGATTCTGAATATTCAACATGAGTCAGTACAGAAAATATTGAAAATTATTGCCACACTTCACTAAATTATTCAAATTCGAAATTATGAAAAAGTTCAAATTCATTAAAATTTGAAGGGTTTGCCCAATTTTCTGTAAGGCAAAGTATTGGGGTTTTTTAATTTAAAATTATAACATCTTTTTAAATGGGGTTCATGAATTCAAATTAAAATATTTTTTTGTCGCTGATTACTTATATGTCTATGTATGGGGAAATTTAAAAGTTGATTTTTAATTTTATCGAAAAAAATTTGAATCATCTAGCTTTTATAACATCTTTTTGTAACTGGATTTGTGTAACATTTATTTTTGTGTACTCATTTATTTCAGATATCTTAAAGAACTTAAAAGTTCATCCAGAGAAGAATGTATTAAATGCTTTCTTGGTATTCTCTTCGTAACACTCATGTGGGGGCCCCAAATAAAAGTCAGCCTCGTCACTA
>BMAV01020529.1:137121-150705 GCA_019973955.1 Trichonephila inaurata madagascariensis | reverse complement strand
GTGGCATTGGGGAGCGAATAACTTAACTTTTAATCGGCAGTTAAGGGATTATTTGTAAACCGTACAAAAATTAACAAGATAAGTATTAATACAAGTCTATGGGGCCAATGGTAATTATCAAACTTGTTCTTAACTTAGTATTGTTAAACTAATTACAAAATACATTTTACAATACTCATATATTTATAAGCGTATATGTGTAATATGTAAATGTGTATTTCATTTTTATTACGTCAGAATGTATTTTGTTTGTTTACTTTCTGTAAATTAATAATTTTTTGAAATAATCTTTTGTTTTCGACTTTTCAATATGCTCGCGCCCCCTCGTAGAGTTATCACGCCTCTCTAGGGGGGCTCGCCCCACAGTTTGAGAAACGCTGACTTAAACGTAAATGAATTATTTTTCCATGAACTTTCCCAAAATCCAGGGCATATTTTAACACGTATAACTGTCTTTCCGTCTATTTGTTACAGTACAATTGTACATCTTAATAGCTATCTAACGGAAATTTGGCATAAAAGAAATTTGATTTTAAAGAATAAAGTTTTTAAGACTATCTTAAATAAAATTATAATTTTTTTTACTTATAAAACTATATTTTATAAGTAACTGGGGGAGGGGGAGACCCCTTATCCGCAAAACGGGGGACAAACCCCCATTGTACAAATTATACAACTGTTCATATTTATTGCTCAGATTGTAAAACTGTAATTTACGTGTATTATGTAAGTCTGTTTTTTCCAATATATTGTAAGCAAGAGAAAAATAAACTTCACGTCTTTATCTCCGCATTATAATTTGTACTTCAATTTAGTGCCTCTTCAAAAACAATGTTCCTAATCACCTCCTCTAAATTGTTTTGAATTTTTATTTCATCTTTGCTTCTGTAGCGTGACAGAACCATGTACTATTGTCAATGAGTAACTCCTGTACTATACCTTATGTTTAAATAAATTCATTACAGCTTCACGAAACCTTTTCTTATGAGAAAGAAAATTATCCTAATGGAGTATTATTGAATTTGATTAAAAATAACAAAAAAATGCACTTGCTTTCTTTTTCTATGCTTGCACTTGTTCCTCTTTTTTATTTTTATCTATTTATTGATTTACTTTTTTGCTAAATCCTACAATATTTTTTTTGGTTATTCCAATGAGAATTTTAAGTAAAATATAAATAAAATGAGATACAAATATTTCATTAAGGAATTCATTTTCCTAATTTTTTTTCAATATGTTAAAATACACCAGGTATCTTTTAAATATTTTTTCAACTTGCTGCACTTATCTAATGTATTTTAATACAATTTTAAATGTTTTTGTTACCACTTCTGCGCAGTATTATTACGATTTAATGAAAAATTTAAAAAAAAAGAAGTTGTAACTAAATCTTAATTTCAATTAATTTACGTTTTTTAAATTTTTCCATGAAAGATGTCTTGGATTTTGCCCCTTTCATAATTTTAATCTATGCTAGGTTTCCTTCTAATTTTAGTGTAGAAAAAGTACAAAAATTATTTTCCATCAATTATCATTGTATATACACTCACTTCCAAAAATAAAGCACGAAGATGTAAAATGCAAAAAAATCAACAAATACTGCTTTTATTGACACAAAATTTGAGAGCAAAGTAGCATATATATTTACACATAAAACAAAATCAATAATTATATACAGAATTGAAAAAAATATTAAATTTTTGTAACTTATCAGATAATGTCATACTGGAGGCTTAAACAGAATTATGTATCAAGTGAAAATAAACAGCATAAAATGAAAAAAAAGGAAATTAAAAGGGTATGTGATCCCTCCTCATCTGTATGCAAAGTTTACACCTTCTGACCATGCTTTCAATTAGGTGGTCAACCATCACAGAATTAAGTAATCGCCATTCATCTTGTAGAGCAGTTTCCAGCTCAATAAAAGTGCCTGGAGGTGGAAAACGTGAAGATACAGCACGGCCGAGAGCATCCCAAAGATTTTCAATGGGATTAAGGTCGGGCGAATATGCTGGCCACTCCATACGCGCATCCCTTCACTCTCTAGGTAGTCATCGACGATGTCAGCTCTATGGGGACGGGCGTTATCGTCCATTAAAACAAAAGGGGTGGCAACTGCTGCAGCGTACAATCTCACAATGGGTTCTAGGACTTCATCTCGATAGCGGACAGCCGTCACTGAACCCCGTTTAAAGATGTGCAGGTCGGTGCGGTATCCTAATGAAATCCCTGCCCATACCATAATACTTCCACCTCGGAATGCGTGATGTTCGGTGATGTTTTGGGGCTGATTGCGTGTTACTTGTTTACGTCACATCCTTATACGCTTGTCATCTGGCTCCAGAGCAAATCTTGACTCATCAGTAAACATGACATTGCCCCAGTCAGACACAGTCCAATTGCCATGTTCCCGGCACCACTTTAATCGTGTCCCTCTTGATTGGACGGATAGAGGAACACAAACTCGAGGTACCCGAGCATACAGTCCATTCATATGTAATCTTCGGCGTACAGTAGCTGCAGATATAGCCTTATCAATGGACGCTGTAACCATAGATGTCACTAGTGTGGAGGTCGCTCTGCGATTCCGCTTGGCTTCAATATCAATATATCGATCTTCCGCGGGGGTTGTAACCCTTGAGCGACCGCCTACGGGCCTTCTGTCAACTGTCTGTGTGGTTTGGAATTGTTTCCATAAACGTGAAATTACAGAACGATGAACGCCGAAGAAAAGAGCAACATCTGTGATCGACTGTCCTGCTTCAATGAGCCCCACAGCACGCCAGCGCTCAGAATCTTCCAATTGTTTCCTGGAAGTCATAGAAACACGTATGTCTTGAAAACAAATTGTATGAAAGTTTTAAACGCCTTCTATCAGCACTTACAATCAACTTCTGTAACCCTTCATAAAGCTGGCCTCTTATTAGACTGCCCTTTTTGAATATTTCTTGACATGAAAGCACGACTGGCTGTTACCTAACATATTTGCGTACTGCCAACTACCTCTGCAGCGAATTGTACCCTCTTCAATTCTGATTGGCTTCCGGAAATTAGCATGTTCCTCTCCGTGCTTAATTTTTGGAAGTGAGTGTATGTGCATGTGTGTGTTTGTGATATTTCCTTTTTCTCTCTCTCTCTTTCATAATTCTATGTATCTAGAAATTTCTGTTTCTCATCTGAATTCTAATATTTTTCCGAATTCTGCAACTTTAAATATCTGTTAAGACGTCTTCAAGTACTTTTAAACTACTTTCCATTAATTTTTCTAAAAATATTTTTTAAAAAAATGCTGTTCTATTCTTCCCGACTGATAAATACGCAATTTTTTTTAAAGAAAAACTCCACGAGATTTATATCTTTAAATGTTTTGAAGTATTGACAATTAAGCAAAAATATTGATTAGCATCGATGACTTTAAAATAAAAAATAAAATATGATCAATTTCAAAGATTTATTTTAATTCACTGAAATTTTTAAAAAAAACACACACCTAAAAAACACACTTTTCTAGTCAAATATTTTGGCTGCTCGAGAGTGCATGAAATTTTCTATCACTTTTTATTTACGTAATCTATTCAGACGATTGAATCGAATTTATCTGTTGAAAGTGAATATACCGCTGAAAAGTGATATAAGCCAATTCCATTTGAATGATCGATTCATATCAAAAGAAATATGTAAATAAAATTACTAAGCATTTCGTTTCATAGACAAATAGAATTTAAATTTATGTAGAGTAATACAATATAATGTATTCTGAAATAGACAGAGAGCAAAAAAAAAAAAAAAAAAAAAAAAGTAGTAATTATAATAATAATTTCAGCCGATTATATCATTCAGTTGTTTCAAACCCCAAATCAACTTTTTTATGCATTGAAATATATCGTTTCAAAGTGGATCTGGATATTTAAGATCAAAACTTAGAAGCAGTTTTTAACAGGAAAAAAAAATTGTTGATCAAAATTGAACAAAATATAGCTATGAAAAGCATTTTTAAAGTAATAATGCAAATCAACAGTTTCATGTAAATCATATTACTATTCTCATAATAGTTATGAATATATAAATATATAAAAGGCATAAATAAAATTTAACTTATGCTTAAGATATTTTATGTTTATTATAGTTCTAAAAAGCTAACCTTGCTTATATCCTATAGGTGTGGTGTGTAAGTTAGAAAAAGAGGCACTAATTTAAGTGTTGTCCAGTCATTTAATCAAGCTTCAGTATTACGCGATTGTTTCTTATAGCTCACGCGTAGCTTTGGAACGATTTTATTAAAACACAAATAAACTAATTATATGTTTGTATTTAAAATTTATTGCTGAATAATTTTTAACAATTTAATGACATTTTTAATTAAACTATTAAACTTCAAAACGACTTCTTTATAAATTATAATGGTTAAATTGTTATATATTTATATTACGTGCAATTAAATTATTTGGATTATTACGCATTATTGAATAAAATTGTAAACTGATTAGAAAGAAAACATAATATGAATTTTTACATGTAATTAAATTTATTTGAGTTTCTATAATTCATTTTTAGAAGTTCTAACATTCATTTCTTTGAGAAATTCCTCAGAGACATATCTCGTAATAAGGCACTATATCCTATGTCATTTATTTTTATGTGGAAGCTCTAAGTGAGCAATGAGAAGAGCTATAAATGACGCTAGAGTAGCGCGAAAGAGGAAGAAAGCGTTTTACTTCTCTAGATTTCGTATCAACAAATTCAATGTTTTCACAAATTATGACCTATTGTTAATCTCTTTATGAATCGTCCTTCGAGAACTTCTCATGATAATGCATTCAAATCTAGCGTTGCTGGAATACTTTAACATCTTGTTCATGTGCAGTTGTTTGATTTGATACGCCAGTAATAACATAAATTTTGTCCAAAGTTGTATGAGTGACAAACTAGACGAACTTAAGAAATGTAATATAACAATCAAGCAAATGTAAAGAGCGTAATGATCAGCAATACGTTTGCCGTATCAGTGAATATGTTTAATTTTTCATATATTTAGAAGCAGATATCCTTATATGGAAAATAATACAGTAAGAGTATAATACTGGCAATAAGAAAGATAAAACTATTCAGACACAATATTGCCAATGTGAATATAATATTTTACGCAATACGTAATTTTATTTTTTATGAAAAAGGTTTTCCTCTTCTTCAGCTGCTATAATAATTTAGATACTTGTTACGAATGTGGTTATGAGTAGGAAGCAAATATAAATAATATTCGAAAGGATTTTCAAGAATTTTTTTTTAACACAAAGGAAATAATTTAGGGTTTAAAAACAGATTTCAGCTTTTTATCTAACAAGGGGAGGGCACGACTAAGGAAATTCATTTGGGATCGAGACTTGGTGTTATAGTAGTACTCTTTTAGGGTGTTCACCCCTCAATGTAATTCCGTCGAATGGCCAGTCAATTCGGAGAAATCAGCCTTCAAAATTCATGCTTAGCTTTTATACAATTAAATTTTAATTTTCCGCAACGAATTCGTAGCTTGATTGGTAAATCGTCTGCATTCTATGCTGGAGGTTAGGGTTCGATTCCACGCGATCAACTTTTTCTCTTCAATTCATTTAATTATTTTTTTAAATTAAATAAATTTATTTATGAAAGGTTTATTAAATATTAAACTATATTTTTTGTAGTTATTTTGTATTTTATAAAATTAAAAAAATTTAAAATATATAACTTAAATTTTTTACTAGTAAAATTATTAAAAATTATTATTAATTAAAAATATTTAAAATAGTTATTAAATAAAAATATTTAAAATAATTATTAATGAAAAGTATTAATAATTAAAATTAGTAAATTAATTATTAATTATTAAAATTAATTAATTAATTACTGTTTATACTAATTAATTAATTACTGTTTATTATAATTAATTAATTATTACTAAGCATTAGTATTAATAAAAAATATTATTAATTTATTATTAAACTTATTATTACTTTATTATTAAAATTATTAATTTATTATTAAAATTATTGTTTATTCTTAAAAATATGATTTTTTATTGAAATTATTATTAATTTATTATAGAAATTATTTAAATAAACTTTTTGAAATTAAATAAATTTATTTGAAAAGGACTTATTAAATATTTTATAAAATTGTAAAATAATTAATTTAATAACATATAAAAAAGACATTTTTTTCTTATATTAATTATAAAATAATTAATTTAATAAAAATAATATATTTTATAAATTATTTTATATTATATATAATATTTTATTTATAGTATATTGTATTTCACACTATAAAACTATTTGCAACTAATTTTTTTTGTAAACTATCATTTAATATTTATTATATATTTTATTATAAAAATTTTTATTAATGTAAAATATATTTATAAAATTTAATATAATTATTTATATATATATACAATCAAAGTAATTTTTTTATTTTATAAAATACAAAATAATTACCAAAAATATCATTTAATATTTAATAAACCTTTCATAAATAAATTTATTTAATTTAAAAAAATAATTAAATGAATTGAAGAGAAAAAGTTGATCGCGTGGAATCGAACCCTAACCTCCAGCATAGAAAGCAGACGATTTACCAATCAAGCTACGAAATCGTTGCGGAAAATTAAAATTTAATTGTATAAAAGCTAAGCATGAATTTTGAAGGCTGATTTCTACGAATTGACTGGCCATTCGACGGAATTACATTGAGGGGTGAACACCCTAAAAGAGTACTTCTATTACACCAAAGTAGAAGTTTTCTGAAAGTAAAATATTTGTGTGTATTATTCCGTTTTTTAAGGAAATCGCCACTAGCCACAGATTGTAGCTAAAATGAGTGCAGGGAATCATTTAAACGTTGAATTGTGATGGAGAGCCATTGGTAGACTAGAAGCTGGATAATTATACTTGGAATTCCCTCGTTGGCCACAGATGTTCCATGTGGTGGTCTCAGGATTATTGCAAGAGACATTATCCAAGAGTCGCAATACCCCTGCGGAGAACCGCTATGTGGCTTTTAATGTAGATGTAGTTTCTTGTCAACTGTCTCAAGACGTCTCTGCTGCGTCTGGAATAATGGTTATTGATACAAACCATGGGTAGACGGCTAGCTGAGAGGAGCCTTTATGTCCGGAAACTGGTGCTTTGTGTTGTCCTTAGGTAGTTTTCCAAGAGATCTTGCCTATCTTGGAACCATGAAAACCACTCTTGGATAGAGCAAGATTGGCACCATGTTCTCTTCAGTGACAAATCACTATTCACACAAATCCTTATAATGAAAACTTGTAGATGAAATTCAAACTCGTCCAAATCTAGATTTCATCGAGAATCGCTGAGGGATTCTTGACGAGTTTTCAACTAGAGATAACGTGGGAAACGCTGTCATCCTGAAAACACCAGAGAAATCGATTGCTTTGGTGGCACTGGAATCCTTGTATGTATGGGGAGTGATATTGTTGGACAATCACATACACACTACTCTATACTCCTTTGCTGGTATAGTAACAGTAGAACGC
Organism: Trichonephila inaurata madagascariensis; assembly: GCA_019973955.1. Classification (NCBI taxonomy): domain Eukaryota; kingdom Metazoa; phylum Arthropoda; class Arachnida; order Araneae; family Nephilidae; genus Trichonephila; species Trichonephila inaurata. The sequence goes on along the minus strand of BMAV01020529.1, from coordinate 143,174 downwards.
TCTAAGGATGATGTTCTCGACGTGTGACTTCTTCAATGAGCTATGGGAGATCAGTTCGTTTTTATGGTTGATAACACCAGATGACATATAGCAGCTTTGTCGATGATTATATAGAAGAAGAAGATGTTTACAGTATGGTATAGAGGTCCAGAACTCAATCCAGTAGAGCACTTTTGGATTGCTCTAGGAAGAGCCATTGCATGTCGTCAACCTCCTCCAAGGACCCTTCAGGTGTTAAAATAAGCTCTTCTGGAAGAGTGGGAATCATTGTCCCAATAGTTGATCGCCTTATTTATAGTATGAGAGTTCGTCGTGACGTTTGTATAGCATTACAAAGTGGCCACAATTTATGACGTATCTTATTTTGGCCAATGTCGCTTCCATTTGCATATCAGCCTACATTCAACTCCTGGGAAATTTGTTTTGTTACTATTTCTTGCGCTACAGCATAAAATATTAGTACAAAACATATATCCAAAAACAACTACATGTAATGAATTTATAAAAAAAGTTGTGTGTAATTTAAAGTATCACGCTGACTCAATTAATGAACTATGTCCTTCCAACCAGGAGGACTACTCTTCCTCCGCGCGCGCGAATGCTACTGCTTAAAGTCACAATGATGATGACAGTAATGAGTCATAAAAACGATGATTAAAGAAGCAAACGAAGAAGCAAATGCAAGGCCATAGACAATGATATGCGTGTGATCTGTGGGTATCCAGAAAAATCATGATAATTCAAATGAAGACGGTGAAGATATCTCGTTTTAGGATGTCCTAATAAATAGAATTTCATATTCTTAACCACTGTTATTGCAAGTATTGCAAAGGGTGTTACTACTGGTGCCGAACCACGTGAATAAATGTTTACTAGGGAAAAAAAAGTAAAGATAAAATAAGAGAAAGAATTACACAGTTGGCCAAGCTACGACGTGGAATAAAAATGACGATGACTGATCTATGATTTATCTTTCTGTTTGTAAATGCCTTTGTGTATTAGGCCTTAATTACATATTGTGAATGCCTAATTATGTATTTTATGTGATCTGATTTACCTAAGACTGTGTTTTGCATCGGTGCAATTTACATTTCAAGTATTCTTCAGAAGTCTATTCAGGACTGTTGCCGTGCTTTTCTCGGAATAATCAAAAGCTGCGAGTCTACTTTTCATTCTTAATTTGATATTATTTAATTCTAATTTTTTTTTATAACGAAACTGAGAAACGAATCTCTTAGTGAAATTGAGGAGGTATGCAACGCATTCACTGAAAAAAGAAAAAGTATAATTTATATATAATTTTATATTTGACACAGATATTGATAAAATAAAAGTAAAAATATTTTTGATTTTGGACTTCAAGCAAAGGATTTTGATTTTATACCTAAGTTAAAAATATTTTTAAGTTATAAATATTTTTTTTTTGGAAAGAGCTTATTACTATACGCAGAATTCTGAATATTCAATTTGAGGGAACCAAAACCGAAATAAGTGACTAAATATAATTGCTTTTAAGGGATATCAGCTTGCTTTCTAAAAAGTATTCAAAATTCAAATAAATTTGAATCAGACAGCGAAACAGAAGTGACAAAACAAGATTTGCTTATGCAATGCAAAAACATGAGTCAGCAATGATCTTTAAAGGGTGTGGGAAAAACGGAAATCTTATTTCAAATGTGTCTATAAGCTTTTGTGATATTGAAAATGTTATTTTTCCATTTAATGATGAGTCGTATGAAAAAAATTCTGCTTGGGTTGAGCATTTGCTCAACCCAAGCAGAATGTTTCCAATCTTCCAAGAAGAACCAAGCTCAATTTTTCCAATCTTTGTATCGATCTTCAAAAATTTATTTTAGCTAGATGATCACTTCGTGGTAATGCTTTATTATTCATTAAAATAAAATTAAATATTACTAATAGTGTAAACTAAAGTAAGCTTTGATCGCTGAGTTTGAGGTTGCATTTAATTCTGCTCATTTACATGAAATGTTGAGTAAGTGATACATGGAAGAGTTTAAAACATTATATAGCTATATTATTTTAAAATAAAGCAGTTATGCAAACGCGGATAAATTTAAGATATTCCGTTTATGTAATATATTATACGATGCATCAATGGCACATTTAAAACCAAATTAATTTTACTCAGATGCAAAGAATTATGCGATTTTAGAAAAAAATTTATATAGAGAAACTTGACAATTTTTGTTGATCGTAAACGATATTAATCAAGGCCAGAATGCTAAATCTTGTTTTGATTGTGGTGGTATAGGACACTTATCTAAATTTTGAATGTGTTAAGATGGGGGTTAAAACAATTTTGATGTCAAAACTTCGGATTCAAAACGTCTGAATGCACAAAATTAAGTATGGAAATTAGACCATTTTTTTTTTTTTTTTGAAACTAGAGTAAATCTGAATATTACTAAACTAAGGAATGGAAACACCATAGCTCGCATTGGTGATTTATAAAAATTAACTCATTAACTGATACTGGATTTCATACAAGCTACTGTGCTTACTAAAAATGTTTTCGACAAATTAAAAATCGGAGAATTGAAACCATCCAATTCAATTTCATGAGGAATAGGGAATTGTAGAATAAAACCCTTAGGGGCTCTTTAAGAAAAAGTATGAATACTACATTAAATGCACTACTAACCTATGTGTCTGTGCTTCAAAAATAATAATTAAATTTGTTTTGTTACATGTTTCGATACTTAATTATTGACTAAGCTATTCTTTAAGGGTTATTATTGAAAATATAATTCTAAGAAATTAAATATCTATCAATAAATCAAGTAAAAAATAAATCTCCTTAAAACATAAATTCAGTGATTCTTAATTTCTCATTAAATTTAAATTATCTATATATCAAGCGTATAAAGTGCATTTGGAATTATTTATAACTGTTATGGATAGCAGAAAAAAAAAACTCTTTGAAACTCTTAAAATTCAGTTTTAAAACGCTGCCATTCAAAACTGTCTGTTACGAACCTGCACCATTTGACAAACAACGCAGAAAACGAGCGAGGCACATAAATTTGCGAAGCATCAAAATAGGAAAAACAAAGCACTGGAAAAAAGCTCTTCAAATCTTGTGTTTTTTATTTATTTTATTTCCAGCATCACAAACCAGTTTTCCAAGTTCAATTTTCATTATCTGAAAGAACTTTCACCAAATAACAGACTATAAATGTGTCTGAGTCACTGTCGTGGAAGTCCGCAAGTCGTCATTCTATATTTATCGGACGATCAAGATAGGTTCATTTCATTAAAATCTTAAAGAAGAGATATTTACATCATCATTCCGCCGTATGATTATTTGTTTAATACATATCCTTAAGAGTAGAATGCTTACTCTTGATTTCTTTCTTGCCCGCTGCTTGATGTGCTTCTTTTTTGGATCAACGTAGATGATATCTTTCTTGTAATAGTTATTCTTCGCTCACATAGCTATATAATGCAAGAGTAGTTCATAATACAGTTCTTTCTTTGTGCTTTTATTGCCTCTCTTATACCTATTTTCGTTCCGTTTTTTTGCGCTGCTTTTTGCACGCAAGTTACAAATAGTGCAATGGAACGTTTTAATTTAGTTTATGATGTTCCAATTTCATCGAACGCAATTTTTTATAGATACTCAAGCTCAAACTGTCACATAAACATTAAAATGCTCGATTTTTTTTGTGAAGTTAAATTGTGTCTTGAAATCTTTACATGAATAAAAATTCATGGATCTAGTTAGTCTTTAAATAAATATTTTCTAAAAAAATTAATTTTTTTAAAAGTGTTTATAGCTACTGAGTAAAATATTTTAAGGCTCTTGTTTCTTAAGTCTGCTCTCTGATGAGTATGAATAAATGTATGATATGTGTTACATGTTCAAAAATAAAAACAAAAAGGATTATTTAATAAATGTTTATGAGTATTCATTAAATTATAAATTAATAAAACAATTCACTCTAAGAATTTTGTTTAACGAAAAGATGAAATAAATCTATGTTGCTGAATTCAGCGATCGCCTACAAAACATGCCACTTTCATTTTTAAACTTAATTTCTAAATTGTATGAGTAATACTGCTATAGAAAATAACACTCTTAATCTTTTAGCTGTCATGCCTGATATTGCCCCGGGTATAGCACTAGGGCTCCAAAATGTTACGCCCGAGTATTATACGGGATAATTTTTTTTAGTGCACCTCATTGTTATACCAGAATACATACCAAGAGGTTTATTTTGGCCTCAGTTACAAAAAAGCAGAATCATAGCTTTCGAAAAAGGTAAGGTTTTAGCTACAAGGTGAAAAGAGAAAAATGATGTGTGTTTGATGAGCAGTATTCATGATACTGCCATGATCAACCACAAAAATAAAACAAAACAAAAAAATGAGGATGTACTCAAGCCAAAAATTGTTTTTTACTACAATCTAACTATGGGCAGTGTAGATGACTGCAATGAGGAAATATAATTTCATATCATCCTAAGACTCCAGAAAAGAAATTATAAACAGATATTTATACAATTACAAGACAAGGTATTCTGAAACTCATTTTTGCTCTATAAAAATGTTCTTGGGAATCGAATGCAAGTTGTAGAAGAGCTTTTACACAAATATAATGGCCCAGCTTTCTGAAAAAAGATTCCTGGCAGACCACCTACAATAGATAACCCTGCCTGTCTTATTGAACGGCATTTTGTATTCCATATTCCTCCTACTCCTACGAAACGTAAGCCTACAAGACAGTGCATTTGTTGTTCAAAAAAGGATGCAAATGGAAAAAAAGATAAGGAAGAAACACGATTCTGGTGTAATGATTATGGAGTTGGCTTATGCTTATAAAAGTGTTTCCAATTATACCACACTAAACTTAATTACCGAACTAATGAAACCTTTTTATTAATTTTTATTTGAGAAGATAATGTTCCACTAGAAGTGAACTTTACCATTGTCACACTGTGTAGTCGCCACATCAAGCGAAAATGCAGTTGCTACAAAACCTTAAGAATTTCCATGTATGGAGTTCTAAATATCAATTCTTCACTTTTAAGTATATTTTACTTTATTTTAAACATTTGATGTTTTCAATAAAAAATTTGACAATTTGTGTACCCAAATCCTCAAAATAACTTGACAGTTAATGGGTGTTGGAAAGCTAAAATCTTATTTTTTTTGACAATTTGAGATTTTTACATTTTCAAATTGTATAGATTTTAACCTTTCTAAAAATACCTTACTTTAACCTCTAGGGTAATTAGAAGCCCTTAACACTAGATTGCTAAAGGAAGTCATTTTGACTGCTTTTTAATTTCAATTAGAAATATATATAATGACACATTTCTTAGAGTTTTTTAGAATATATATATTTTTTTTCAAGTGAAGTAAATTTTTATTTATTGTTATTATTTACTAATAACTTGTTATATGACTGTAAATAATATAAAAAATATTAAAAGTTAATTTTAAACAAATTTCTTTACACATTAATCATTCTTTCACAATGCAGTCATTTTGACTGCTTTTGGGCAATATAGGTATATATTAAGTTTCAGTCCTTCTAGTGTAAAAACCTATACTTAAATAATCGTTGAAACTGGGTAAAGCCCATTTGAAAGGCGAAAAATGTAAACAAAGTACTTCGCTTTTGATTAAAAGTTCTCAACATCTGATATAAACCTAAACAAGTATCGTTTATTGTAAATTGAGCCTTTTACTTTTTTATTTCCTAGCCGACTTTCCTTTTTTATTTCCTAGTCTCACTGCATACATTAAAATCAATTTATCTCAAAATGTAAATTTTGATGTGCGATGTATCTTTTATGAGAAACTATTGATTACAGGTATGTGAATTTTTTATGATATATTTATAATGATGTCTAATACATACTGAAATGAGCTTTTTGTAAAAAACTGAAAAAAAATTTTTTACAAATTTTTTATGTGAAAAATGGGTCAAATTTCGCAATGTTTGATAAAATTTTTAAAAAAATTCAAAATTAGCTAAAAGCTCATTTCAGTGTAATGAGAAAGGTGTACTTTAATTGTATGAAAAA
>BMAV01020529.1:118457-132121 GCA_019973955.1 Trichonephila inaurata madagascariensis | reverse complement strand
CTCGATTTAACTAACCCCTCTTAACGAATTTTTCTCTTTCCCCGATTACAATTCAGACAAACGCTCCTATTTAACGAATAATGAACCTCGAATTAACGAATTATTTTAACAGTTGAAAAAAACATTTAGTTCGTGTTAGAAAAAATTAGATTTTTTTTTCAAATAACATCCTTTTTGTCCGGAACAGAAAAAAGAATTTTCTTGTAAGTAATAACTTTTCGACGGCAAAGAGTGCAGAGCGTTATTAGACTTAACAGGTTTAGATGAGTCATGAGGGTAACCTTCCGTGTTAGTTTTGAACAGGACATGAAACTTCTTTCTTGTCTCATCCCACTCCATAACGTAGGGAATATTTTATGATCTTAACGATTATGTTGCATTGGATGACGTACTACCTATAAGTGCAACTGAAGTTCAGGAAACTGTTGATTTGTCGGAGCCAATAAATAGCGATTCTGAGATGCATTATAAAAAATGTTACATTTTCTAATAATTTACATTGTTTGGAAACTGTGAAAACATACCACATGCAGCAGGATATAAATGACGCAGTATTTCCTTCTGTGCATAAAGTCGAAAAAAGAACTCTTTCAAGTCAGGAATCAAAAAGATATTCAGAGAAGTATTTTAAAATTTCCAATTAACTGGCTCGCGTAATAATTCACTAATAGCTGTTGAATAAAAAGTGTAAAATTTCTAACTATGAATACTTTTGATGTAGTTGCTTATTGTTGAATTTCCACACAAAAAGTAAATGCAAAAAATTTGTTTTTCATTTGGACACCGATATAACGAATAATCCCGATTTAACGAACAAATGGTTTTGTCCCGATGAATTCATTAAATTGGGGTTCGACTGTATATATATATATATATATATCAAGACTTGGAGTAATTGAAAGTGCAGCCGTTTATCAAATGGTACTTTATTTCAATGCTTCAGAAAATCGTTCTGTACCCCCAAGCCATAACAAGAGACGAGTACTATTTCAGCGTCGATCAGGAACAAATGTGTCGTTCGTTCACGTGTTTTCAAAGTCCACCGAAGTAGAAGTCAAAGTACTTATGCGGGAGATGGGTTGAGTTGTAATGGTAGGAAGTTTACCCCAACTGAAATATAAAGGGCGCTGGGGATTGATCACATATATTTATTGAAAATTTTTTTTATACTTATATAATAACAGTAACGCAAAATGAATGCACTTTTCTTTCTTTGAGAAGATAGTTCTTTATTTTAGGATAAAAAGAAAAACTTTCTTTTATTGATTCCAAAGAAGAATCGCAGCTTTTAATAATAAATGCTCTTATATCTAAAAGAACCTGTTTCTTTCAAAGGGTCTAGTAATGAAGAGAAAAATTTCGTAATCCTAGGTGCATTGTTCGGTTTATCATTACTTTTACTTCACTTAATCCTCTTGTTCTTGAGGTGGCAGAACAAAATCAGAGTTCATCGAATCACTTAAACATGTTTACAATATAGAGATTTTCTGGGTCGTTTAGACTAATGGAATGGATTCTACCGTCGTTTGTGTTATTGAAATAAGCGTCTGGAGATATTGTTGTCACGAAAGCTATTTTATGGACCGTCGGATGTGAAGAATGCAATTATTTTGTGTGATTCGTATGATAAGATTTTTTTTATTAAAATCTTTTCTTTTTTGTAGAATGTTAATCAACACAACAACTTGTCTTTGATAGATGTGTCTTTGTAATTCAATGTCTTTTCCAACTTGGGTTTTTAAGCAGGTTATTTTAGCTTCGTGAAAGCAAAATTTTTGTTACATTATACTTGCAGATGACAATTCGTTTTTGTTTAAAGTGTTATCTGTAGGGATAGCACGGCTTTGGTAAAATTCCTGAACCAGTCTTCCTGTGTTCATTTTTATTACAACCAGAAAAATGATTTCATTTGTAAAAAATACAAAATTCTATACATCTGTATAATTAGTAGTTAATAACCTAGAGCACACAAAAAAAAATGCAGATTATTTTTTAAAAAAATATATGCATCTCGTTATTTAACAAAAAATCGAAAAGAAATTAAGTAACTTGAGTAAACTTAAGTAACTTATGGATGAATATAATGAAAACGGCCTTGATAATAAATCATCGATTCCGTTTCAAAGTTCGCTTTAAATCGTTTTAGCTCTTAAATAACTGACAAGAGCTTTCAGCACTTTATGCGAATAAATGATACTGATTTCTGATAGGCAAATTTTGGAACATTTTGAATCCCTTTGCAATAAGTAATTTACGAAGATCGAGTTAAGAGCAAAATGGAAAACGAAGTCCATTGAAAGTAGTTATTATTGATACAACTGCTGCTTTCGTCTGTTTAATAATTTCTTTCACGAAGATAATGGCACCAAGCAGAATAATCATTCTCACTGTCACGTAGTTGAAAAGAATTATATGCTATTTTTGTATTCAATGGAAAAAATTATATTTAATATGTAGAAATTGCATTAGGTTTTTAACACTATATTGCCGAAAGGAAGTCACTTTGACTTTTTTTTTAATTTCGATGAGAAAAGAATTACATATATAATGAACAATTTCTTAGAATTTTTTAGAATCTATTTTTTTTCCAAGTGAAGAAATTTTTTTTACCGTTAATATTTACTAATAACTTGTTATGCAACTGTAACTAATATAAAAAAATATTAAAAATTAATTTTCAACAAATTTTTCAACACATTAATCATTTTTTCACAATGTTGTCATTTTGATTACTTTGGGGCAATATAGGTATATACTAAGTTTCAGTCTTTCTTGCGTTAAAGGTTACACATATAACATTAAAAAACTCTGATAAAATAACTAACGAAAAGAATGACAAATATATATAAGTAAACTTCATGATGAAAAATTGCCAGAACTAAGATTTATACTCCTTAAACAACAAGACATATTTGCCAAACTTGTAGTACATAATACAGCAGCTGTATGAAGTGAACTATATGATTAGCATTCCATTACAACCAAGTCGAAATCATCCACACAAAATAATTTATTATCAAAAGTATAATTAAGACATCGAAAAAAAGTGCTGTGCCTAGAACAATTTTAAAAAAATCAAAAATGTTAGCTTGACAAGAAGAAAATTCATGATACAGCCGGAAATTTACGTAATCAACTAAAATCAATAATTTTAAGATTTGAAACACATTCCATTGCATTTAAAGAAAACACAAACGTACAAAATAAGGCTAAGAAAGCTGCTTTTATGTGCAGATATGATACGAACTTGAAAGTTTAAGTAAAGAGTTTCTGGAAAAATTACGCCCAATACACAATGCAAAATCACTGAGATTGATATTTTTAATGCAATAATGAATTTATCTTCTGAATAAATATATATAATTTATGCTTCCAAAAACTAGCTTCTCGTACAACTAATAATGCTACTTCTATGACTGGCTTTATTAAAAAAGTTATTAGACAAGTAAAAGTGAAATACATATAACAAGACAAATATTATCTCTCATCAACACTTTCATTGTATTATTCATCAACAAGAATTATACTACAGAGCTCTAAATATAAGGCATGTCTTACAAAATGTTACTTATTGTAAAATATATTCACGCACGTAGATTTTATCACCGTCAATTTAGTAAATTTGTAGAAGATATAGAAAGTTCAATCTACCTCATTACGCCGATATTCGATCGCTTTCTACGCAGAAAGTTTCAAAGTGATTTATTCACTTGTTGAACGAAATTTTTTATCATTTTTTTTAGAATCCAAAAATTGTATACATGAATGTGAATTATTAAAAGACGATCATTGGGGTAAAAAATCAAGCTTTTGCCGTTAATATTACAAATCACCTTAGTCCACTTAATCTCAAACTACAAGGCAAACAGAATTTTATTACCACTTTATTTGACGATGACAACGTTTTCAAACAGAAATGATTACTGTGACAAAAACAAGTTCAAAAAGAAAATTCATCTCTTTAAATATTTCCAGTTGTTAATATAAATATTTCAAAAATTTTCTGAATATGCTAACCAAATTTAATTGTTAGAAAATGAATTCGAAAGATTTTTATATTTCAGAAAATGTGAAAATCATTTTAAATTATTCACTTTTGTGTGCATTGATGTTAAAAATGTTGGTGAAGATGTAACTAATTGAAAATTCAATGAGATTCTGTATTCAGTGTATTATGTACAAAAATGTATGGTTGCTGGGTTTCCACATTTGGACCGATTTCCCAACGTGTTTTTAACAATTAAATATATTCTATACTGGATAGCTCTAATTTGTACGAACAACTATTTTCCACTTTAAAAAATAATGAAATTGAGGAAATATCTTTAACACACACGAGGGAGCATGTGCATGTTATATTTTAAATATAACTACAACTCAACAAAGTTTGAAGATTTGGCCAATGGAAAGCATTGCCAAGTTTCTTAATAAAAGTAAGAGTATTTCACACATTTTATTTAAATAATATTAAATTCGAAAAAGGAACTTTCTTATATATGTATGCCTTTTCAAATATGTGTATTTTTTGTAAGAATGTATTTTTATTTATAATAAAAGTTGTGTGCTTCATTTTTATTTCCATTATTTTTGTTTTGTGGCCAGCAATTTAATACAGTCAACTCTCTTATAACGTGGTGAGTGCGTACCGCGTTATATGGAAACCGCGCTATAAGAAACTCGGATTTAAGGTATCCGACTACGTTCGGAACCGTGATTTTGCAAAAGCACATAAATGGATAATTTTCATGATATTTAGTATCACTTAAATTAGAATACATGTATAAAATTACTTTAAGGACATTTTGACAAAAAAAATTATTTTAATATAATATTTTGGCAAAAAATTAACTTAGAATAATTTTTTTTCAAAATGTTCTCCTTTTGTGAAAAATGCTTCTATTATAATAATATTTTGCCTGTCTATAACTCAGACCTCTCTACAGAGGCGCAACTAGAATTTTTGAAATATATAACTTAGAAGTGGGTTTATTTATATTTTACGACAACAGAGGGGAGCAAATTTAAGAAAAAAACGCCGATAATTATTTCAATGGGTGGTAACTCTGAAAATAATTTGAATTTTTCAAAAATTCTTGTTGAACCTCTGTAGAGAGGTCTGAGCTATGTATAGCCAAAATATTATTATAATAGAAGCATTTTTCATAAAAAGAGAACATTTTGAAAAAAGATTATTCTAAGTTAATTTTTTGCCGTAATATTGTATTTAAATAATTTTTTTTGTCAAAATGTCCTTAAAATAATTTAATACATGTATTCTCTAATCTAAGTGACACTAAATATCATGAAAATTGTCCATTTATGTGCTTTTTTAAAATCACGGTTTCGAACGTAGTCGGATACCTTAACCGTACAAACCAGGCTAATTCGTAGCGCGTTCTATGGAGACCAATAAAAACCTTTTTGGCGCGATTCCTTAATCATTTTGTTTTGTCTACGCCATGCCTCAGTGCGCGCTCCGCTTTTAATTTATTCCTCGATCAGTGAAATCACTACTTTTTTTTATTTCATAATAAAACTAGATTTCGAAGGGAGAGGCGATGGCAAGATTTTAACATAAAAATAAATACAACAGAAAGTAATATTAATGTATTACACTTCCAGATGTAAATTATTTACACTATTTTAAGCGTTCATTACATAAAATTTGTAACAATGTGTTACTTTTGCTAAGCAGAGATCCACCGGAAAAAAAAAACAAAAACTAACACTAATATACGTTATCCCCATGGCAACCACATTATCGCACGATTAAAATATCGAAGTAAACCATATTGTAATATTATCGCCTATCTTGGCGAACATAAACAACAACTTGACGCCTAGCCCTACTGTATCAAATTAGCATCCCAGATGGAGTTACGGCAGTTTGATAATTATACCGACGAGATATCCAGTTAAAACCATTCTTTGGGTGCAAGGAAAGAACTGATCGGACGTTGTTGAACGGAAACCAAGCTGTAAGAGTATCGCGTTATAGGAGGGCTGTCGCAATTTCAGCTCCACGTTATATGGAAACCGCGTTCTGAGAGTACCGCTTTATAGGTGGGTTAACTGTATATAATACTTAATTTGACCCTCGGGGGTTAACCAATTTGACATGTCTGTTGTATACACATACACGCACTCACATATATATATATATATATGTACGATATATACGTCATAATTACCCACTTGGAAGCTATACAAGGTCTGCTGGCGACTTACCTCGTAAATCAGAACCATGGTTAAGCGTCGAGGACGACACCTGTGAGCTAGCACTCACTTCAAACTTCCACACAATACCCATGTGAAGGCATTAAACTGCGACAGATTCAATGTGTATCAGCCTTGCTGCGTGACGGAAGTGAAGAGGCACCATTACCGGCACACACGACTCGACTTTCTTTATATGTAGCAAAAAGGAAATGTTTGCTATTTACGATATTTTAAGTAACAATCATTTTTCCCTGATAGTCCTGCTTTACATGTTGTTATATTAACAAAACATTTTTTTGATAAACTTAATATTAAAGCCAAAAAGCGTTTTATATATATATATAGAATGAAATACTGAACTTTTCTTTTAATGAATAAATATTATATCAATATAAATTTTGCTGATTTTGATATTTCCACTTAATATTTGTCTTTTCTTTCCAACTAAAAGTATTATTATTTAAAATGCTGCTAAATGTAACAAAAAAAAGCTAGGTTAATCTTTATTTACAGAAATAATTGTCTCAAATTATACAGAAATGTAAATATTTCATACTTTGTGAATTTCTTGATGGGCATCACCAACATTTTGCTACAGGGAATTTGAAACCTATAAAAAATTATCTAAATGTGTAATGCATAAAAAAATAATTTAGAATAATTATATCTTATAGTAATTGCACTTTTAAGCAGAAGATTGATAAAGATTTAAATAAATTAATTACGAATTTTTTTTGGATATGGGTTGTTTTGGAGGCCTTTGAAGAATTTATATATATGATGTTGCAAGTTTTTATTAAATTAAGTTATGATGCTAAAATTAATAAATATGTTACTTATAACAATATTAGAAAGATGGTTAAACATTTTTAGAAAGATTACGATATTGTTCATATAGATAAGGTGCCTGTGGTATAATTATACCTTAACTGTAAATATTGCTATAGTCTTATGTTTTCGAAAAGCATTTTCCAAAACAATAATTCTATTCATAATTCTGAGCTATGTAATAGATAAATTAATGTTCACTTTTTGTATTTCTATAAAAAAATTAGTTTTCATCTACTAGAAATTAAATTTTGCTATACATTTTTAATTCCAAAATTTCATAAAAATCCTATTAAATTTCAAAATGTTACTAATAGTTTTAAAACTTGTATTACTAATTCACAGGTAAATTATTTTACAATATCTATTTTACAAAATACTATCAGTGTTGCAGAGCTATTATTAAAACAGTAAAGATCTCTTACACAAAGTATTTAAAAGACCAGAAAAAAAAATGGACAATGTACGTGGTTATAATTTTGAAGATCTATATAACTCAATAGATATTAACGATAAAATAAAAATTATTTTATAATTTCGGATAATTATCGTCTAAATAAAATGCCTTGAAGCTTAAAAATTTTAACACTTTCACATTAATTTAATTCTTTATTTGTGCAATGGTAACACACACATATAAAAAGCATAAATAAGCATAAAAGAAATATAATCGAACAGTACAGGTAAGAAATAAGTAGCCAAGTAGTACAATAACAAACTCTTAGCCGTAAGAGCGAAGAATGCAGGTTAAAGAGGTCAATGTGTCTTAAAAATAAATTGTAAGCTTTTTCTGATAATTTACTGTAAGTTTTTACAGAATGGACTTACATAGGTTAAAATTGGTCTGCAATTCATTGCATAGCTAAGCAGTTTATTATTTTTATTTATTTTAAATTTCGGGAAAGTTTTACGTTCACTAGACATTTTTTTTTCTCAGCTATATTGTGTGTTGTATGAAAGGGAGAATTTTTTCGAATAGATTTAACCAAGATATTTGGTATGCTTAAATATTTGGCGCGCTGAGACTAAGAAATTTTATTAAAATCAAGATAAATATCTGAATTTTTCTTTGTCCTTTTGGTCAAAGACAGCGCCTGGTTTTAGAACATTCATGGCAGTATTCCAATTAAAGTGTCTACCTTCTAACTCAGTTAAATGGCTTTTAACTGCTTGGAAAATGACACTAGGATTGTTGCTTCTGACCAGTATATATTGTCGTTTCATTCGCATAAATACTAATAATTAAATTGCTATTGATTGGTACGTCGTTCAATCATATATTAAATGATGTAAGGCCTAGATGGGGATCCCCGAGGGACACCAGCTTTGATATATTTGTTAGATTAGAATAAATATTACTAATTTGCACGGAAAAGTTTCGGTTTGGGGGGATAAAAATTAATGAAGGTAATTAACCCGCGGTCACTCGCGCCTGTTTTTGCTACCGTCGTCACTCGCGGGGTGTAGAGAACACCCCAAACTTTTTTAACACGTGTATTTAATTATGAAAATAAAATTAAGTCATTATGATACATATTTATAAAGTACAAGATGTTTTTTGTGCTTTACAAATAAAATTGTTAAATTTATTGCATACAAATGAGACTAACACATTAATTTAAACTAAACATACAAAATTTTCATTTTAAAACACATAATTTTATATTTTTTCATAAACTAGTATATATATATATAAAACGTATATACCAGTAATAAATATACTTTACAATTAATGAGACAATGATAGTAGAAAGTAGAAAAATAATATTTTAATCACTTCCCAAACATTCAGAGCAGACTGTATACAAATGCTCTAATTCTCGCGGGAGTTCTCAGCCCCCCAGATAAACTTTTGAAGGTCATTACATTCCAATCATTCGAGAAAGAGGGGTTGTATCAAGCCTGAATGTTCAATGACCTAAAATGTGCAGCTACAGAAAAAATCGGGGTTCTGCGCATTCTTTTTAGAATCCTGGGAGGATTTTCTTGTTGCTGGGGTGTACAGAACACCCCGCGCGAGTGATCGCGGGTTAAGGAACAAGTTACATTTTGTTTAATTATTTTATAAATTAAGTCTGAATACCTGAGTTGGTCTAAGGGTTTTGTATAAAAAGAAAATCGGACCCAGTCGATTCACCTTAGTTAAATCAACAGTATTTCATTAATTGAATTGTTTGAAGAAGTTGGTAAGATCTGGCTAGCTCAGGCAGGAAGTCATGTTGCTCTGGGGTTATGATATATTTATTTATAACAGTATTTAATCTATTTTAAATTCTTCCTCGGTTTTTCAATATCAGAATAACTACGGAGGTTTTCCACGACTGAAAAAAAATCGAGTTGCAGATTGTTCTTGATGTTGTTACTAATGCCACCTGATAGGCAAAGGCCAGATCAAGGCCCCCGAAATTCATCATGGCAAAGGGCTAAGTGACGCCTGTCGTTAGCCGTAGTTTTGAGCATCATACAGGTGACAGCACGATTTAGCTCGGTTTCACCCTAATTTTGAGGGAGAACACCCTGGGGGTGGTCAGGGGCCTCCCACCTCTCTTCCTCTTCCACCAACCTCATGAGAGGACTTGCGGCTCGACGGCTATTTAAAGTAAAAAATTATCCGATCTGTATAGAGAAGATGTATTGACAGAAAGCTGGTGATAAAACTGGTTTGCAAAATTTCGATCCAACAGTTTGGATGTTAAACGTGCACCACATTCTGGAATGTCATTTGAAACTGATGAAGACACAATAAAAGCATTAATTAATGCAAACAAGCGAATAACAGCTCTTGAGATCGCTGAGAGATTGAGTTTATCGAATTCGACTGTTCATATCATTTGAAACTCCTAAATTTAATCTCAAAGTTTGACATATGGGCTCCTTGTGTTCTTACAGAAGGAAATTTGTGCCGTCGCGTTGACGTCTATGACTTGCTTCTCAAACGTCAAGAAAATTATCCATTTTCGAAGCGCATCTTCCCTGAGGACGAGAAATGGGTCGTCTACAAAAATGTTAAACACAAGAGGTCATGGAATAAAAAAGATGAACCGGCTCAAAGCACTTGGAAAGCTGATATTGATGTAAAAAAAGGTGATGCTCTCTGTTAGGTGGTTATTATTTTTTGTTTCTTTTGGCTTTTACTAAACAATACAATTATCAATTCTGAAGTGTACTGACATCAGATGGAGAACCAGAATAATTCACTAAAACTGCAAAGCGCGAATAGATCAATAGAAAAGGTATAGTGTTCCACCAAGGTAATGCGAGACTTCATACAGGTTTGTTTGGCAACTCCCCAAAAACTTTTACGATTTGGATGGGATATACTGCCCCACCCGTCATATTCTCTAGATTTGGCACTTTCTGATTATTATTTGTTCCGGTCTCTATAAAAGATTTTAGACGGTAAAACCTTTACTTTAAATGGACGGGGAAAAAAACTAAATTATTATCCATGCAACCCCATAATAAACCTCACGTGCATTACATGTCCATGGAATGCTACCCAGAAATTTATTCATTGCTATTAAGTAATTTTCAAATTTTCTTTTTTTTATTTACCTATTCGGAATTATACCTTTCTTTTTAACAATTAACTTATTTTGTTCTGTTTACATATCGATTTTAATTAAAGTACCTTGAAATTTAAATGACTACAAAAATACTTACTTAAATAAAATAAAATCTTTTTGACACATATACATAGATGCACGTGTGCATATATACATATTTATCAGACAGAGATTCAACTTAAATTTACATTTCTCTTAATTATTGTAGTTTATATTGTGTCAAAATTGTAATAATTCCATCGTTCAAGAAGCAATTTGTATTTTAAAGTACTTTGAAAAACTTCATCATACAACTTTTTTTATTCTCATAGCTATAGTATTTTCTCTCTTTTTTAAGTTAAATGATATTTATCTAATAAATTCTAGGAAAAATTTTTGAACCTTTTAACATTAAGAGTAGTTAAATGGATAAAATATACAGTTTAATTTAATTATGAATTCACTTTACTTTTTTAAATTATTGAACAGAACTACATTTCACAAGATCAAATTTTTCTCGTGTTAACTATGTTTTAGAGAATTCGATAATTCTTCCTTATTTGACATTATATTGTTCTAATATAATATCAAAGCTATATTATCTTTATGACATTCTATAGTTCTTATAATAAATGTAATTTCGTTGATATATATATATTTTTTTGCAATATTCTTTAACACGAAAAAGTATTTTAGTCCCTTCAGTTTCATGTTAAGCGATTTTCACTGTATATACAAAAGTAATTGGCAACTCAGTATAGAGCTTCGATAAGAAGACGAGAAAAATACCTGACTTGATACCTTGTTTCAACTTGAAGGTATTCGACTACGTTCGGAACCGTGATTTTGAAAAGCGCATAAATGGATAATATTTATGATATTTAGTGTCACTTAGATTAGAAAACGTATATAAAATTGTTTTAAGAATATTACAATAAAAAATTATTTAAGTACAATATTTTGACAAAAGAACATAGAATGACCCATTTTCAAAACATTCTCCTTTTATGAAAAATGCTTCTATTATAATAATATTTTGCCTGTATATATCTCAGACCGCTGTACAGAGGCTGAACTAGAATTTTTGAAATATATAGCTTAGAAGTGGATTTATCCAAATTTTACTAAACAGCGGGGGAAATTTTAAGAAAAAAGCGCCGATAATTATATATATATTTTAATTGGTGGTAACTCTGAAAATAATGTGAATTTTTCAAAAATCCTAGTTCAGACTCTCTGGAGAAGTCTTCACTTTATATAATCACACACATACACACACACACAAAATATTATTTTTATAGAAGCATTTTTTATAAAAGGAGAACGTTTTGAAAAAAAGTTATTCTAAGTTAATTTTTTGCCCAAATATTGTATTTAAATAATCGTTTTCGTCATAACGTCCTTAAAACTATTTGATACATGTATTCTTATCTAAGTGACACTAAATATCATGAAAATTATCTATTCACGCGTTTTTTTTAAAATCACGGTTCCGAACGTAGTCGGATACCTTAACAACATGTCATGGGAAGACTGTTTCGTTACCTCCTCCTCGTGTTGATTGAGGTAGAGATCTCGCTGATCGTTGAAGTTACCGAGTGATCTAAACGCAGTAGGGATTGTGAATCCATTTAATCAGACTCAAAACAATTACAAAAAGATATTCACAATAATTATCTTTCATTAATTTAACGTTAGACCTGATTACGCGATATTTTAACAAGGTAAACTAACTAGTAAGAAATAATTAGCTTGTTTTTACCTCTGAAACTCGCAAAGAGAAATCCTCCAATACAGCGGTTCTTAAACTGTGGTCCACGGACCCCTGGGAGTCAGTGGAGATCTCTCATCTAATGTTAAGATTTCCATCTTTTACGTGCTCTGAAGGACCTCGTGGAAAAATTGAAAGATATGTCATCCTAGACTAGATCACTAACTTGTCCCCAATAATAATATTTGTTAGAACATATATTTCGATCAAAAATATTTGTATTGTTTGCAAATACATAGCCACTACTAAAAAGTAATGCTTTCTAAAATTATGTACTAGAAACACAAGTGCAAAGATTAAGAACTAAATTCACATGGATCGTCAATACAATAATGATTGCATCCGTCTTGATTTCCTACTTAATTTGCTTCTGTATTAATTACTTATTTGCACCTACAATATTTATTTATTTGAATATATATGTTTTCAATGTATAAAATATTTGCATATATATATATAACCTCCATATAACGAACCTCTATATTGCGAATTTTTCTGTATAGCGAACTTTTTACTCGAACCAAGAACATTTCACGATTTTCTTCGTTAAATAACCTCCCAATAGCGAAGTGCATTTTCTATGCAATGAACTTTTTTCTAGTGACTCAATCCCCCCCTATGTTTTAAGTATTTCTGTACATTTTAAGTTATTCTCTCTTTTAACATATTTTATGGTGGTCATAAAGGGAGTTTTGGTACATTGCAAAAATGTGAAGCGTATGTATGTTATGAAACAAAGCATTTTTTCAATAAAAAAATCAAACAAAATTAACAGATTTTATGAGTAATTAAATTTAAGAACACATGTGGTAATGTATGTTTAGAATCTCTAGTTATAAAATAATGTATGTTTGAAATTACTTGTATGCATTGAATTAGAAACTGTTTTTAAAATGTCATGAATTTTAATTTAAAATTATTTTCTTAGTGTTGAAAATGCAGTATATTCCTCGATATTCTTTTTCTTGTTTTCCTTGCAGTTTTTCTTTCTTCCTTACTTTTTTTGATGGGTAAGATATATAAAATACATAAATATTAATTTACTAAAAGGTGTACATAATTACTTTTTTAATAAATTGAGTATATAAATTTAAAATTTGTTTTATGTGGTTTATAAAGTATATTAAAAGATGAAACTCTATAAAACGAATTTTCCATATAACGAACTTTTTTTTTTTTGTGATTTAGCGACTTCGTTAAATAGAGGTCTGACTGCATATGTATGACATGATTTTAGAGTCAGAAACAGACTTAGTTTTTTAAAAAAAGGTCTTTATTTGATCAAAGTTAGACATCATCTG
>BMAV01020529.1:102005-113037 GCA_019973955.1 Trichonephila inaurata madagascariensis | reverse complement strand
GCTTTTGCAAAATCACGGTTCCGAACGTAGTCCGATACCTTAAGTTAAAAATCAATTAGAAAATTATGGTTCGTCAAAAGAATTAATCATCATGTAATCCTTACAGCTGTCATATTAATCTATTTTTTCTAATAATAATCTACACACATTCAAAAGAACTTAGAAAAATAATTGCAATAAAAAATTATTTATTTTAATGATATGTAGCCATGGTGGGTGATTGTTTTGACTCGAGGGCTACAAAGTTTCAGCGGAGAACGCCGGAGGACCGCACCTTTTTAAAACTATTGCATTCATTACTTAACATTGCAGCTCAGAAAAGGTATAAATTGTAAATATGTATAGTCAGACCTCTAACAAAGTCGCTAAATCCCGGAAAAAGGCTCGTTATGGGGAAAATTCGTTAAGAGATTAATCTTTTAATATACTTCAGAAAGCACGTAAAAGAAATTTTATATTCATAAACACTATAGTTATTAAAAAAGTAATTATTCATACATTTTTTGCAAGTTTATATCTATTTATTTTACAAATTTTACCCATTAAAAAGAATTCTGCAAGGAAAACAAGGGAAAAAAACATTGTCCAGGAATACACTGTATTTTCAACTTTAATATATATATATATATAATTTTGTATTAAAATTTATGAATTTTTTAATGACATTTTCTAATTTTTAGCATACAAGCTATTTTAAACATAGATTATTTTATAACCAGTAATTTTAAGCATAAACTATCACATGCATCCTCAAAATTACTTGTATTTGTTGATAAAATCTGTTTATTTGATTTGAGTTTTTTGTTTGAAAACAATCGACTTTAAGTGAGTTATTCACTAGGTAAGACCAATTCAAGGTCATTTATAACCAAATAAAGTGTTAAAAGAGAGAGTGATTTGAAATGTCTGGAAATATTTTAAAAATAGGGAGAAAAAAAATCGAATCACAAGTGAAAAAGTTCGTTAAATAGAAAATAAACTTCGCTATTTTGAGGTTATTTTACGATGTTCTTGGTTTCAGGAAAATGTCCGCAAAGGTTCATAGTATGGAGGTTTGACTGTATATATATAAATCAATAAATATAAGTTAAATAAAGTAGTGGTAGTTTTATTCAATGTATTTATTGTGCTAATTTCACGTTATATTTTGCTGCAAGCATGTTTAATTTTAGAATCAGTTTAATAAGACAACCCTATCACACTTTTCTACATTTTTTTTGATATCAGAAGTGAGGTTGCTTGTTGAAATTCTCATCACAGCCAGCAAGTTTATGTCAACCAACTTGTATCTCTATTTACTCTTGTTGATCTTCACGTAAGAAAAACTTGGCTCACAAATATATGTCAACCCAAATACAGAGAATACTTTCTCTGTATTTGGTTTTCGGATTACCTCAGGGGGCAACAAAAAATTCTTGCAAAAATTCTTCCGCTATTTGCCCACCTCTGATACATAGTGAAGAGAATTGCTATTTGGGATTTATTTGTAATCTTTTTCTTTTATATTCTCTTTTAAGTTCTCACATATTATTGTATGATAGAAATATTTTCTTTTTGTTGTAGTAGTGTAGTCTTAAGGCATTTTTCTGAAGGCTTATGTGATTAATATTTGTTGGAAGTAGTAAATTATATTTAAAAATTATACTCTCACTCTAGTTAAAAGTAACCTTCTCTTAAGCAAAACTTTAAAGCACCTTTGCCATGTATTTATTTTAAGGTAACAGAGCACCTTCGAAGAAAATTTTTTGAATTAACCTGAATTTTGCCTGTAAATGCAGATTTTAATTAACTATTCCCCATAATATGTTGAAAGGTCAGACTCCCTTATTCTCTTTGTCTGTAATGCCTCATTGCATTTGAATACTTAATTCAGGGTTAAATAATTAATGCATGTATAAATTGTAGCACTCTTCATTGCCTTAGAGAAAGCGTAAAGAAGAAAGGTTTGATAGTTTCTATAGAATACAATTTTCAGAATAATCATATTTCGCAAAATAGTGAGGAAAAGAATTATATTTGTGTTTTTATAAGCCATTAGTTTTTTTTTCAGTATAAACGTAATTTAGAAAAATGTTTTCTTAAATTATTCGTATTTTAATATTGTTCTGTTCTAAGAATTAGAATCCATACACACATTCCAGCCATACATGCTAGAATCGTACATAAACTCTTAGTTTCATGAAAAATAAAACTTTCCTTGATGCTTAGATTCGTTATCGAAACTTTGACTGCGTGGCTGGAGAGCTTTTGCACAAACTGTAAAATTCCAACTGCCATTTCATATTTGAGTAGCTTTGGGAAATTTCGGATAGATAAAATATAGCTATAAATTAATTAATCCCTCATTTTAATGCTTATTCTGTTTATAAAATTGAAATTTCAGTAAACGTACTCTATATGTATTATATGTACTATAGACATGAAAAGAATTCTACAGCATTGTGCTTAGTACATATCATAGAACAAAATTGCATAACTATCTTAGAAACACTATAACATTATGTTCGATGTTATATCCGTAAAATTCATTAGAAATCTAAGACTAAAGACTATGAAAAACTTAAGCTTTTGTTCGGATCTTTTTGTCGCACATTTTTTTTTAATACAACTTGATTATAAAAAATAAGAAGCCCAAAAATTTGAAAAGTTTAAAAGTCCATCAACGATGAATATCGCCATTTTATTATATCGCGATATTTTTGCACGTTAATTTCTTCCATGAATTGAACTGGATGAACTAGCGGTAGACTTACTTTTGTATCTTCTAAAACCAAATAATACGTTATGTGCATTTATATATATATATATGATTAAGACAGGTAATAATTTGAAATAATAGATATTTGTGTATCATTCAAGCCTTCTTTTCATGAAAATGTATACCTTTATATTGATTTACCTTATTAGTTATTGTCAATCTATACTACCGATTGCAAACATTGACTTTTAGATAATCCATTGACTTACGGATTTCTGAATGATAAAAAAAAAACTTATAACGCTGTTTGAATAAAAAAGTAATTGAAACAACGCGAAAAGTTTATAAAAATTTAAATTTATCTCTTATTTAAAGTGTAAGATGTATATATATACCTAATAATTTATACTATTGTCTTTAAAACATTCGAACTTCCATCTTTTTTAGTTTATTCTGGTCTATTGAGTAGCCATTTTAAAAGTATCTTTGTTGCCACATACTTTTCTCTTTTAAAAAAAATAGATAAGCAAAAGCGTGCAATCTTTCTTTTGTCTTAGTTAAAAAGCGAAATTCATGAACTGATGTTCTTAAGCACGTGAAATATTGTTTTTCCTCCTCAAACAAATGACCAATCAAAAACATCATGTAGCGTTAGACATCATTGAAAAAAAGTAAATGATGACACTTGTCAATGAAACTCCGACTCTAATAACCATGTCTTGGACCGGTCTCTACGAAGCAATTTTTTTGTCAATTTCTTTACTGTTTTGTTTCTAAGAAGACATAACAGAAGCACAACGGACATCGTGAATATTAATCACTGTTAACAGATAGGGAAGATAGGGAAATTTATTGCTTTAAATAAAATACCTGTAAATATAAGCAAGGATGGGGATTTTTTTAAAAGATAAATTTTCCCTATATAACATATAGCTATGTTTATCCATCTAGTTGGATTCATATAAACTGTAAGACATGTCATTATCTGAATAAAATCATGCTAAATAGAAATTATGAGAATATAAATTAATTCAATATTCTGGGTCAATATACAATACCCAAAGTCTTGCCCTGATTATAAATATTTATTGTGATCTATCTATTTTAATTAGACACGTTTTTTCCCTCGATATATTGTAAGTATTATTATGAACTTTTTATAAGACCATTTGCCTGAGTAAATTTCAACGTGTGTCTCCCTGGTAGTTCGGAGAATGTCTATATAAGCGATATTCTTACTCCCAACAAGTGTTAAGTTCAATAGTTGCTTCACTCACATTCGACCTGCCACTTCCAGGACTGCCGATTTCTTAAAACATTTCATACCATTGCTTAATTTATTTTGTTCCAGGAGTTTTGTGCTGCCATATAAGAACGTCGAATCTTACACTGAACATTAATGGGCAATTTCGTTTCGTGAAACCAAAGCACACATTGGGTTTTCTCTTGAATTGACACCATTTCGGCAAAAAATTATGTCTTTCTTACAAATGTTCCCCCAAGTCCTTCTTGAAGGAGTATTCGCGCCATAAACTTCGCAATAAAACTACAAAAACTGACTTATCCAATGGTACAAAAGTAACATTATTATATAAAACGATTATTTTGTAATGTTTTATAAACCAGGCAAGAAAAAGGCATTTTAAATTTCCAAATATTTACATGCAACTAAATTCTATTACGATATAACGTTTTAATTTGATTTTGCCATCAATAAAACTATACAAAAGAACAATGTGTGAAACTTCATATTTATTAGCTTCAAATAAATTTCAACTTTCGAACAATAACAGTTCGATTTTATTGTATTGATCATTGCGCATCTGGTTCCGATTGATTAAAATGCTCAATCATGCATTCCATACTACTATAGTTATGTTAACGGAAAAGCTTACTGTTCTATTATTCGCAAACATTGATTAAATATGTGCGCCTATGAAAAAACAAGAAATACATGCGTCCGTTCATTCGAGTAGAGAGGAAAATATTTTGAAGTGCACTGATAATTGACTTGTGTTGCAGATTTTTCTACAATGCTCGTTCAAATGCTGTATTTATTCCAAATGCATTAGGGCAATATCGATCATGCTTAGCAATGAAAAACTATTCAAGGGTATAAAAACTTAGAGCAAATTCGATTTTCTCTTTGAGTATTTATTGGTTCGTAGCAAAATTAACGGTTATTTAAATATATCAGAGGTTCTACATAGATAAGAATTTTTTAAAAATCACATACTATCATATATAAAGTACTTCAAAAAAAGGACAGTCTCTTCGCTATATATGATTTATAAAATTTTTGTGAAAAGTATTGATTCTACGGATAAAATATTTTTATGAGGAAAAATCTTAGGAGTGAAATCATTTTTAAAGAAGATAATTCAATGCGGTTCGTTTATTTCAGAAATAGCTTGTTAATACACAGAAAAATAGATTTTGAAAGATAAAATTCACAAAACAACATTAATCAGCCGTCCGATACATTTGTAGTGTGGAAGTTTGGAGACAGGGTGCCAGCTCAGGTGTCAACCTCGTCACTTGACTGGGGTTTCAAGTAACGAGTACAGTCATCACTAGTTCTCGCGTTGCTTCAGAGAGCGAAGTAAATTAAAATCCAATCCAATCAAATCGTTGAGTTTCTAATTCTACTTTTTGAAAAAATAAATTCTGCCTTTTTTACATGCTTTCAACAAATATTTCCCAAAACTTTCCTGTTTGTTCCAGGATAAAGAAATTTGTTTATAACATTTTTCTCTTAGTTTTAACTATACAATCAATTTTTTTTTTAAATTCCTTTCACCATATCACTGAAAACCGTTGGAAATAATTGTAAGAAGTTAAAATAGTTTTAGGTCATTCATTAATTTAATACTATTATAAAGAAGAGCAGTATTATGTGTAATTAGTTTCATAACATAAATAAGAATCATTAAAAATGTATTCGTAAAAAAAGAAGAAAAGAAAAAGGAAACCGAGACCAATGTTGATGGATATTAAAGAACGTGCAAGAGAATTCTATGAATAACTTACTACAAAATGATTTATTATGATAATAAACGAAAAGAACGAACTGTCAATAAAAATTTTTAGCTACTTGCAGTCAAATCCGTTTCGGTTAATCATTGTTATAAGATGTCTTCAATAAGACTCTCTAAGAGTCTAAAAAGTTTTTTGACTTTTTTTTAAAAAAAACAAAAACATTATTTTAAAATAATTAAATATTAAGATAATACTTTTTAGAACAGAACAATTCGATAACTATTTTAAATATTTGTATAGATAGAATTTATAAAACATTCAGATATGTGAAAATTATATGATTAAATTTTACAAAAAATACTAGTTGCTCGCATTTATAAAATATTTTCTTGCATAAATTTACACAAATTCCCATATAAATTAATTTGAAAAACTTTCTTTCATAATTTTCGTGTTCCAACTCATGCTAATAAATTTCAAACTTCTATAACTTGCGAAGAACTGAGGGAATTTCTCAAATTCGGATCTTAAGAGAACGTTCACATTACACTTATTTTTAACAAATATGTAATTTAATAAGAATAAGTTAGATTTCTGTTGTAAAACTTTATTATATTGATGAGATAGTTTACTGTCAAACACAGGTTTCGATAACGTTAACATAGAATTTGTCTAACACATTTCAATAATCATAATCAAGAAAAATAGATTATTGTAACAAAAATTAATAATTACATCATTAATAATTATGCTATTAATAATTACATTGAATGCAAAAATTCAATAATATCGACAATGAATTTCTTTTCAGCATTAATTACAAAACTTTCTGCTTTAATATAAAAAGCTGAGAGAAAGACCAAAACTTTTTGGCATTGAGCAATGATGTAAAAAAAACAAAACTGTAAATAATTTATAAAAAATTCCATTTTATTAATTTTTTAAAAAAAATCCGAAGCATTAAGAACTAATTTCTTTCCGACATTAACGTGAAAACCGTTTGTTTGAAAACAAAGAGTAAAGAGTAAGATGCTAACTTACCGGCACTAAGCGCATGGGCAAATCCCAAGATGAAAAGCAACGTTAGTTGTTTCATGGTTGCTGACGGTCTTCTGCCGAACTGAAGTTCCGATCGTGAAGTATAGTGCAGAGGGCGCTTCGATTCCATTCTAGGTATACCTTTCGTTAAACTTTTCAGAATAAGTTTTTCTTCCATTTTCTACCGCGAGGTCAAATTTGCTCTGGAGGGCACCACTCCGCTTCCTGTCAATAAATACGATTTTACAAAAAAAGAATGGGAAAGAATTCTAGCACTTGTCGATCGAGGTGATAGTCCAGTGGACAAAGGTGGAAAAAAAATGAAAAATAAGGGAAGGGGGTATACAAATGACTTTTTTATATTCTTTTTTCCTTTCTTCGAAAGATATCATTACTTCTGTCATGAATGCTCCATTGAAAGATCATGATGGAATATATCAGTTATATGGTTAAGGTTCATTTGTCAGGGTATTAAATTGAAATTTAAATTCGTTACAAGAAATAAGTCCCCTAGAAGATTATTTTCGAAGGTTTGCTTTTTCTTGTAGGCGATGCTCCATTGAAATGGCATTTCTTCATATAATGCTATGGAATAGTTTATTTATCATTTCAAAGCTATCAAAATATGTAATTTCACTAAACATACGTTTTCCTTGTAACTATTAGCTACATCAGTGGATATAAATAGAAATATAAAAATAAGTAAATAAAAACACAGAAATAGAACTCTTAATCAGGTTTACTGATCTATATTTATATCAGTTAAATTTAATACGTAAAAATACAAGTTATGTCATAAATTTTTTCAAATTAATCCAGTTTCCAAAAACGTAAAAAAGTATAAATCAAAGTCTTAAAGTGGTATTTTGAATGAAAACCTTAGCCAATTTACTGAAAACTTTTCGCTAAATATGTTCGTCCATTTATTTTTATTTATAATTTATTTGAAATCAAATTAAGGAGTAAGATTTAGTAACGCTTAATTTATATATTTGTCATTCAATATTTTATTGGACTTATAACTAATTATACTAATCTATATTGAATATTTTTTCAGATGTTAAGTTGATTAGCCATTTTGTTTTTAGCCTTTCTAATTACCTGAAGTTAAATGAACTTTGTTCTTTATATAACCAGATATTAGATCCTTGGTTAGAATTCCGTCTTGCATATGTGAAAATACTTCATTGTACATATTGATTTTCTATGCACAGATTTAGAAAATTATAATACATAGTCATTTTATATAAGAATTTTATTTTTCAAATTAGGGATAATTTTATTAATTTATACATGATCTAAAATAAAATCGAAAGAATGGAATTATTGGAATACTGAAAAAGGCGTTTAGATATATACATACATATATATGTACGTATATATATATAGTCTAATTCTTTACAAACGAGAGATAAACATCTATCAATCACATTCGAAAAACACATAGACCGTTGGAAAATCTCACAATGAAGGACATATGAGTAACCGAGATTAAAAACTATAAAATGGATGCTGCAGTATTATAAACATTGCTGACTTAGAACAGCTAATATATAAAATAATTTATATAAAAGTGGGGTTGAACATGTTTTTTGGCCAGCCAACCTTCCCCCTTTATGTAAATAATACTGAGCAAAAACCAATTGAAAATAATGGATAGGAATATCTAAATCCATTACAAGATAGAGGTAACTTACCTAAAAATTGCACTTACAAATGCAAAGCCCGCGCTAAATCTGAGTGCAATAAATAAGTTATTGCCTAATTCTGGACCCTAATGCAGATTCAAAGCATGTGAATGGCTGAAATGTAGCACTTAACAAAAGTATAATAAGAATAGAAATAAAAAGTAAAAAGAGAGTTACAAATTACCATAACCTTAGTGACACTAGAGTATATATGAAATAAATAATAAGTAATTTTATCTTATATTAGAATATGGAGGTAACTTAACTAGGAAATATGATAAATTTATAGTAATAAACTATTATTGATCTAAGAAAATTTAATCCTTACTACTTCGAATAGCTTTATTCATATAACTATTAATAAAATTAATTGGGTATTTCTGATTTAATCAATATTTAGTAAAATGTTTATAGTTATTTATTATTTCTGATTTTTTTGACACTAGAAATTTATTGCGTTATTATATATATATATATATATGATTGAGCATATCTGGAATTTGAAATGAAGCCAAAAAAATGAAAATAATAAATTACATTGAAACAAATATTTTAGATGTAGTATATATTTTTGTTAACATAGCAACTTGAGTAAAAATCTAATACAACTTCTGAATGAAAAATAAGATTTCTTAAAATTAACAGTTCTAGATGTGTGTTTTTTTTGCGATGTTAATGATTTTCCAGATATTTCTATACATAACTCTGAAACTTCTAAACTTCAGATAGTAACTTATGGCTAATTTTTTACTTCAAGATTTAAAAACATAGTCCTATTAGTTAACAGTTGCAATAAAAAGACTCTCGCCTCTTTATGTATAGGTAAATGGGGAAATTTTATGAAATCAAAAAAAGGACAACTGATAAACATGAAAAAAAAAAAAAACGTTATTACGGGCTATATACTGAATAACTAAACTATAACTGACTAACTAACTGTAAAACTTCAGCTTTTTTTTTTATTAGAAGTTCTATCTCATATAAAATTTTGTATTAAACAAACTAATTATGTATAACCAGTAATAAAAACATCCTGTTCTTTTATTAACAAGAACGATATAGTTTAATCTAAAGAATTTATTTTATAACTCTTCTAGTTTATGTTTACAGATTATTTTGATACGTAAAAACTTTCAATTGTTGTACATATTTATGAGATATTTACAAGTAACGGTGCTTAAAAAAGAAAAGGGAAAAAAAAGATAAGCAGATATATATATTAACAATTTGAATGGAGTTATGCCAAAAAAGAAAAAAAAAAGAAATAACAAATACTGAATCATTAGAAGATTAAAATATTCAGTTACAATTTTGTATAATTTTTGACGCGAAATATTTTATAGACTAATAAATTATTCTGCTTCGTATATTTCATTGTTGTTCTAATCTCTTCTAACTTTGTAAGGGATGTTTTTGTTCAACTTAACCAGAGGTGACTCTCAAATGTTATATATACAGGGTTTCCCCAAAACAGTTCCTAAGCTATGTACAGACAGATTCCTTGTTAGAAGTACATAAAAAATACCCAAAGAACAAGATGTACCTGTACCTGTACGATCTGTACGAAACAAACTGTACCTGTACGTTCCATAGTTCACGAGAAAAGTACGGTAAATGATGATGAATGAATGATGATGCATCATGGTTCATGATGAGGCTCCGTCTCCTTTTTGTGCTCCTGTACGTGATTGGCTGGATATGGCATACTTCTGCAATTGGATAGGACATGGGGCTCCTGTTCTATTGCCTCCATGATCGCCAGATCTCACACTGTTGGACTTTTTTCCTATGGGGTCATCTCAAGAATTTGGTGTATCGAGAGGTGTTGACTTCACAAACGAACTTAGTTGCTCGTCTATATGCTGCTTGTACTTCGGTGGACACCACACTGGTGTGACGTGTGCATTCATCCACTCCACGGCGCGTTCCAGCCTACCTCGATATGCACGACGGACACACACACTTTGAACATCTGCCTTTATAAATATTTGCAAATGCTGCTGTTGATATGCCCAATATGGTGTTTTTTCTTTACATCAGCATTTTTCTCGTAAACTATGGATTGTACAAGTACAGTTCTTTGGGCATTTTTTATCTACTTCTAAAGAGGAATGTGGTTGTGTAGAGTTTTGCTATTTTTGAAACACTTTGTGTATATGATAATTATATATATTTTTCAGTACAAATATACTAAGTGTCAAGTCATATCTTCCAGTATTTTTAGTATATATATGTATATATATATATATATATATATATATATATATATGTCTTATTTACTATATAATACTACTTGTAAGAAAAATGAATGATTAACTAAAAATACATCATTGCTTCACCAGTGCTTCTCAAACTTTCAATATTCGAGACCCAGTATTCAATCATATTTTTCATCGCGCCCCCCTCCATACAATGACAATGTATTGAATTCTTTAATACTACTCTTTGAGCATATAAACATCTCGTACAGCCAAATCATTAATTTTCTGGACGTATATATACGTCTTTCCAAAGTATGTACTTTTCTGTACAATGCTATCCATAAAATTATTCAGAAGGCTTGTGAATGCAATTAAAGTACTTTGATAGTGTTTACGAAGGATTTACTTATTTCAGAGAGGATTTGCTT
>BMAV01020529.1:81018-99150 GCA_019973955.1 Trichonephila inaurata madagascariensis | reverse complement strand
GCATTGTCCAAAGGTTCTTCGTCAATCACCAGATTGAATTGCATCCCGGGCCGGCTCACTCTACGGATCTTTCCCCGATAGAAAACATGTGGTCCATGGTTGCTCAACGATTGACCCAGATTACACCCCCAGCTGCCACACCAGATCAACTTTGGCAACGTGTGGAAGCTGCTTGGTCTGCTTTACCCCAATAACACATCCAAAGTCTCTTTGAATCAATGCCGAAACGTGTGGCAGCGGTGATCTCCAACAATGACGGCTACTCTGGCTACTGATTCTGGCAGGAACCACACTTCACAGAAGTCTATAAATTTAATCATTTGATACTTGGTCAACATGTTATCTACAAAATAAATTTGGTTGTGCTATCTCTTGTCTTTCTTGGTGTTGCATTTATGGTGGCAAGCAGTGTACATTCCCAGCGAAGATGGAATTAAGAATGAGCTTGACTTTCTTAACAGTAATTGATCATAGTTTTATTAAAGGGTGTTTTGTAATTATTGTATTATATTTTTGTATGGGAGAGTAATCTATGTAGTCGAAACGTTTTATCAAACATTAATTTAATGTATGAAAAATTTAATTATTTTATTCATTTATCTCGTTTCACTTCGGTATATTTCTTCTTAACTTATATTCCATAAATTAATATTTGTAAACTATTTACAACTATTACGTAATTTCCTAAGAAAAATAAAGTTCAAATAGCAATAACATTACTTTTAAATCGAATACATTGAAGTAAAATCGTGTAATTCCATATTCACACAAAAATTTAATTTTTTCATTTCGAAAAAAATCCCCAAAAATTATGATATACAAGGAATTGAAGCAAACAGAAAAAAAAATATCGTGCAAAAATCATGTTAAAAAAATTGAAGGGAAGGAAAAGATTCGTATGTATTCATATGAGCCCCTTTTTTGTTTGAATTTCTCCTAAAGTATTTGATCAGCAATTCAAGAAAGCAAAATTTTGTAAATTAATATTAAAATACATATCCTTGGATTAAAGTTATGTTGTACATTTCAGAGAACAAAACATTTACATCACTGGAAGGGATAAATAAATTATGTTTATGTTAGTTACTACTAAGTGTGTGTGTGTGTGGCAAAAATAATCTCTGGATCATAATTATTTCATTGAATACAAAATAATTGCATTCGAGGTATTAAATATTTTTGGAATCTCAAACTAAAGCAGAAATAAGATTATTACAATGAGATAATTCTTTTTAAAATATATATTAAAATAAACTAAATGTATAAGAAAATAACTTTTTTTTCTAATGAATTATATGGAATGACTATAAAAGGTTTTGAATTTTGAAACTTTTTCTTTAAACTGCTAAAATAAGATGGTTTAAGACTTTAATTATGGAAAAAGAAGGCATTTTGATTTTGGTTTAATTATATCATCAGTAAACTTATGTGAAATGTATAATGTGATTTATGAAAAAACTAAAAGTGTAATGATTCTATAAATTTGAGCAAATTAAATTATAGAAGTATTTTAATTCTGTTATCTGTTACGGTAAAAGTTTCATATCATTTTTAAAAATTACAGACAATAGAATTTAGAGCATTGAAATAGGCAAAACTTTTTATTTTTATGTTCACGAATAAAACGGTTTTTTCAAATTTTGTTCTAAATATTAAATCAAATTTTCATGTCTGCTATTAGTTTTACACACACACACACACAATGCATATAAAATTGCTAATACAATCTAAAAAAACATACTAGTGTATACAAAAAATTAAATACTAAACATGAAGAAATATTAGGAAAAAAATCACGAACTCCATGTAAATATATTTTTGGAATACATCCCTTCGAAGAATTTAACTTCAATATTTGTGTGTGTGTGTGTGTGTACATAAAAATATTTCATAATGAATAATATCGAATATAAAAAAGTGTATTATACTTTTACTCATTACTTTAAATGATATATGGAATGGACTAAATTCATGTGACGTCATTAGTCACATGATAACTGAGCCACGTGTTTTCGGCCAATCAGTTCATAAATTAATGAGACGTCATAACTATATCTTAAATATAATCACGCGTTTCCAGCCAATTAGTTCATGTGCTTCACTGTTGCCAACTTTTGCTTTTTGCAGAAACTTCCTTACATATTTGTCAACGATAAAATAATGCACATAGTTAAACAAAATGCAATTAATTTAAAAGTATTCGTATAATGTAAGTATTTTTTTTTTAATTTTGAAAACTGTTTGAAGAATTTTATAACACGTGAACTCTTTACTCAAGCATATCAAATTTTAAATGTTATCTAAACTTAACAAGTTGAGTAACTAGTATGTCAATTTTTAATCAATGGGAAACACGTGATTGCGTTATCATGTGACCATCATGAATTTAGTCCATTCATAGAAAATTTTTAGCAACAGTTTAAATTATAGTAACGGAATTAGAAATGCTCAGAGAGTTCATTATTCAACTGTATTTCAGAAATAAATGTAAAACAGTTATCATCAGGTTAAAAATAGATTGTGTAAAGCTATTGGTGGCATTTAATAGATCGATAGTAAAATTATAGCACAGCATCTTATAAAATTACATTTTTATGGATTTAAAATATAGATAAGCGAATAAACACAATAACAAATAAAACAAATTTCATCACTATTAGGTGATATATTTTCCCTCATATCTGCAAAATTCCACTAATAAAATACCCTAATATTAACGGACGTATGATATAGTTAATATCTAGACATATCCTAAGGCAACTATATAGGTTTCAAACCGGTGAGACATTCTATCAATTTGTTCATTGATGGTTACCTGAGAAACCCGTTGCCAAGCAACATCCACTGCTGTGGGCAGATAATCCATGGTTAGCTTAAGTGGTCCTCAGTTCATGTCAAGTGCAATAAGATTACATAGATGTTGGATGAGATTCAGATCTGGAGAGTTTGCGGCTAGGGAAGGATGTCCAAATTAAGCCAGGCTGTTGAGAGTTCTCCTTGCGACATGTGGCCTGGCATTGTCTTGCTGAAATACCGTATTGAGTGCTCCCTGTAAAAAGGGCAGAACAACAGGCATCACAACTTATGTGACGTAGCGGTCTGCTGTCAAACAGACTGTGTGTACCAGAGTCGTTCTGTGATCAAACATTTTGCCACCAAAAAACCCTATTGCCCAGTGTAGGGTCGGTTTGACGCTGGGAGAAATGGGTTGGTTCATAGCGTTCTCCGGGTCGCTGTCATACCCATTGACGCCTGTCATTCCTCCACAGACAGAAACGAGTTTCATTCCTAAAAAATACCGAATGCCATTCGTCAACATATGCTGACGATGACACCACAACAGACGTCTAGCTCTGTGTTGAGCGGTCAACGGTTCTCCTGTTGCTGGTAACCGTGAACGTAACAGTACTTCATGCAATCTGTTGAGTAAAGTTTGAATGCCCTCAGATCCACCTGCTCCTTCAAGCAACTGGATTCAGATGTCACGTGCAGTGGAGAAAGAGTATCCAATAGTCAACTTGCAAATATGCCGGCCTCAGTGCTTTGACGTACACTTGTGCACACCAGTTCCTCTTCGGCGTGCATGTAAACTTTCGCGAATCCATCGTCTGACACAACTTTGGGTGGTACTGACATTATGCCCAACACGAGTTGCTATGTGCACAGCGATGAACCCAGGTCATGGAGTTCAATAATACGGTCACGTTGCACGGGGATCGTAAAGCTGGAAAAGACATGCCTCGTCCAGAGGCATTTTTTACGCTTCTTCGAAAATCACACAAATGCTACGTAAAACCTCAGATGCTGTTTATGAGAAGGAAAAGCTGCTGGTCTTTGTAGCCAGAATATGAATACCAAGTGATACGATGAGTGCGCAAATTTAATCATTTGCATACCAATTTAATCATTTACACCACTATCGGTTCTGAAATCTGCATGACGCTGCGCGCATTATTACTTGGGGGTGCAATTCCAATTTTAAGGATTGTTTTTATAGAATCTTACGAAAAAAAAGAAATAGGGAAGCTTCCGGATGATATAAAAATGTGTAAATTCTCTCATATTTATTCATAAGACAAATAATTGAAAAAATGATAAGTAAGAATGCTTAAAATTGGATGGCATAGAAAAATGTTAATTAAAAATGAATTTGCATAAAGAATGATTACTTATACTTTCGGCACCAATTTCAACTGTGTAAAAGAGGAAAAGAAGAAGAAAAATACATATTATGCTTTTTTTTTAATTAGTGTACACAAACAAATTGAACTTTTATAAACTAATTTATATAATGCTTTTGTTTAGAAAGTAGGTAACTAACAAAGTGATATTTTATTGATATTTCTCCTTTTAAACTAAATGCTTTCATAAATGTTTTCATAAACATTCGACACTGGTTTTGAACTCTGAGGGCGGAGACAAGTTTGTTTAAAAATTTTATGAATTTTGTTAGATGGTAAGGAATATTTATAAAAAAACTTATTTCCGCGATAATTTATT
The DNA here is from genome assembly GCA_019973955.1 of Trichonephila inaurata madagascariensis. NCBI lineage: Eukaryota > Metazoa > Arthropoda > Arachnida > Araneae > Nephilidae > Trichonephila > Trichonephila inaurata. The sequence continues at coordinate 94,650 of BMAV01020529.1, read as the reverse complement.
ATACTGAAAATGAAAGCACTAAATACGCTTCATTTGGAATCTTAAAATTAAAGAGGAAATATATAAATATAATAATAATGACTCCTAAATTACAAACTCAAATTTAAGTATACAACAATACAGCATTTTCCGAAAAAAGTATGGCTATCAATTGCTATGAACATCTGAAAGTAATAGTTTTGGGGGAAAAAAGACAGACAGAAAATTTACTAAAAAAGAAAACACCAGGTACATCACGCTTTGCTAGGATTGTTGCCAAAACTGTCAAATATCTGCTTAGATTTTTAAAAAGACATGCCATCAATAATGCACTTCGAACTGAGTTCAAGAAATAATTTGTTTGATCTTTTCAAAATTCAAAATAGTTTTCACACCTGCAAAAGCCTACAAATTATTTTATAGCGATACAAATTCTTCTTCGAAGCTGAAATTAACATATCAAGAATTTTTGACATTAAATTGTAGGCAAATGCAGGAATAGCTCAGGTTTAATGAGTAGCCACATCTTAGAGATTTATTTTAAAGCATTTCACATGCCTTACGCAGAAACGATAAGTGCTTTTTTCTCATGTGTACTGCAACATTTTATATATAGGATTTGTAATATGAAGTATTTGGTACATGTCTGCTTTATCAATGTATTATATTCCAAACTGTTATATGAAATTTTAATTGACTCATTTATATAGGAATTTACTTGCCTACCGAGTTCTAATACCAAATTTAACATTTATAATTGTTTTTTTCTTCATTTTTAATTTATCACCAATATTTGATCAACGATATGAGCATTATAACAGCATCATTCTGTTACATAACATGTATTATGCAGAACTGTTGAATTATATGAGTATACCGAAAAGATATTTCAAAAATATGAGGAAGAAATCTTGAGCACAATAAATATATTGACCATTTGCACAGAGACAAACGAGATAAATACTGTAATTTCAACTCCCATTTTATATATATATATTCGTAATAAATTTCATTTAATATAGCTAGGAATTAACAAAAATATTTATTAATTGAGCTCTTACTTAATATTTTTGCCTTAATACAAAGTGAAATTCATATTCTTTCATATAATTCATATTCTTTATAATAGAAACATTTTTATCCTTTTAAAAATATTTATTAGATATTCTTAATAGTGTTGTTATGAGTTCGCTATATTAATATATAAACTAGTTATTTACCAATTGTTATTGATAATGCTTTGAAAAATAAGTGCTTGTTTTGTTGCTTTGTAGTCGGCTTATATATATATATATATATATATATATATTTAATTTAATAATCCTTCCAAAAATTCGAACTTAAAGTATATTTAACTTTATAAAAAGACATTTAAAACTACAAAAATGACATAAAACTACATTTAAGAGTTAATTAAGTAAGTGATGCTTTATCTAAACAGAGTCATTTCATAATTTGTCGGAAAACATACCATTAAGTTATGCCACTTCATTAATAATTTAAATTTTAATACAAAAATTACTTACGCTCGTGAGCGCCATCTATTAATAAAAAATATATATGTGTGTCAGGCCCCAAGCCAGATGGTAAAATGAGGAGGGCATCATCTCTATAATAACGTCTTTATTTTGCTTCAATCACATAAATTCCAACATGGCGGCCCTTTGGCGCGCAACCGAGTAGAACTATAGACAACAATTCGGCCAGGAGTCACCAGCTAAGCCTTTTCGAGTATGCGTTCTTCTTCGTTAGATGCTACAGTGGATAGCCCTCGCTCCACCTTTAAATAGGCTTATTTACCCACAAATCCTTACGCGATGGTAAAGAGTTCGCTCTATATTTTCATTTATTATTTACGTAATTTTGAAACTAAACTTTTTAAATCTGACATGTATATTTTATACAATATATATACAGATTTTTTTTTTGTTATAATGCATTCATTTTTAACATTAAGAGAATTTTGAGTTTTGTTGGGTACGAGATTCCAGAAATTCTAGACTGAATTTAATGAACATAACTATATACATATATAGATTCAAATTCATAAATGCACCTTCAAAAGCTATAGTCCACTTACACGAACATGTATGCGACTCTTTAATGCATCTAAATCTAAAAAGTTATAAAAAGGAAAGGAAAAGAAGAAGAAAACGCAGAGGGGTAATAAGGAATATATGGTTCTCTCCCGCTGTTTACAGCTTTCATAATATGATTCATGTTGAAAATGGCGCTGTTTATTAATCTTTCTAATAAATTGACCGATTTTCCTTAGAATATTAATGGTGTTTCTGAGAAGGGAAAAGCGGATTGATATTAGCCTCCTAAGATCCATTAAGTATACTTTGCAGAATGAAGTCTGTAGGTTTGCCTGATCAATATATAATCTCTCTCTCAGTTAATTATCTCCTTTTACTAAACTTCTTCAACCAGATGAGCTCTATATGGAATATTTTTGTAATCCATAAAAAATAAATCTGTTCTTGCCTCATGTTGCAAAAAAAACAAAAAAAATCAAAATATTACTTCCTGTAACTTGTAACAGAGACAGAGGATTTATTAAAAATATGGAAGTCAGTGCGTTCATCAAACATGTTTTGTCCAGACCACCAAACTTTCACTTCGATATTACTCACTTTCTTATATGTTGAACATTGTATAAAAGGTGAATGTTTCCCTCTAAACGAAAATAAATCAATAATTAGTGGTGCAGCTAAATCTACATATATCAGGGAATAGAAAGGTATCGCGATAATTACTTTTCCATTGTGTAGGTTCTCTTCACCATGTTAAGCTTGATATCGAAAGCTCAGAAGTTATAAAGATGCAAGTTTATAAGAATGATTATGAGAATTTCTACTTTTGGTGTATATGTTTTGGTTTACAAATATTTTTAATGAAATTACATAACTACTTAAGGTATCCGACTATGTTCGGAACCATGATCTTAAAAAAGCGCATAAATGTATAATTTTCATGATATTTAGTGACACTTAGATTAGAATACATGTATAACATTGTTTAAAGGACATTATGACAAGAAACTATTATTTAAATACAATATTTTGGCAAAAAATTAACTTAGAATAACCTATTTTCCAAATGTTCTCCTTTTGTAAAAAGTGCTTCTATTGTATTAATATTTTGCCTGTATATAGCTCAGACCTCTGTACAGAGGCTCAACTATAATTTTTGAAAATTTCAAATTATTTTCAGAGTTACAACCATTTGAAATAATTATCGGCGTATTTTCCTAAAATTTCTCCCTTCTATTTTCGTAAAACATGGATAAACCGACTTCCAAGTTATGCGTTTCAAAAATTCTAGTTGAGCCTCTGTAAAGAGGTCTGCGCTATATACAGGTAAAATATTAATACAATAGAAGCATTTTTTACAAAAGGAGAACATTTGGAAAAAAGGTTATTCTAAGTTAATTTTTTGTCAAAATATTGTATTTAAATAATTTTTATTTGTCATAATGTCCTTAAAACAATTTTATACATGTATTCTAATCTAAGTGACACTAAATATCATGAAAATTATCCATTTATGCACTTTTTTAAAATCATGGTTCCAAACGTAGTCGGATAACTTAAGGGGATGTAATGCAAAAAAACAAAACAAAAACTATTATTATATGTATAATATATATGTACTATTTTATTAGAAAGCTTTTTCTCTGAAGCAGAGAAACATGTAAATTAAGTCTACTATATAGAGTCTAGGTTTTCAAGTTAGAAAGTGAGAGATATAGGGTAGGCTGTTAGTGGAGCTGTGATTAATCAAATTTAAAGTGTACCGCAGATATTCAGTATTTTATAATTGTAATAATTAAGGTGACGATCGGTCACTTGAGATTAAATATAGATTAGATAGCTAGGAAGGCAGAGTACTTGAATTGAAGTAAGCGTCACTGGTAATTAAAGTCTTCTCATACCTCGTTAATTGTTTTCATATTGCTTCAATTGGGTGCATCTCTTAGTTTTGATGGATCGAACTTGTGTTGTTGTTTGTGTGCTGCAAATAAACTAAGTGATTTTGAACATTGCTAGTCTTCCTTCCCTTCCTCCCACATCTCTAGGCATGGAGGCAAGATCCTTACAAGTTCCCAAGAGGAAAAAGATATGACCTCGAACATAAAATTAAAAGAGATAAGCATTCTCTAAGTCAAATGATGTATGGTGCAATTTTTTCGTATTTCTTCTGATATCTCAAAGCCCTATAAAGAGATATTAGTATCAGAATTTGTTACATGAGAGCTTCACATAAATGTTCATAGATGATCAATTTTGATGCGTAATTGGTGTTCGTATTCAGATCAATGGTTGTTAAAGACTATCTGATAGGCATTGTAATCTTATTTAACTGACCAGGTAACAGCATATATTTGAATTTAATCGATAAACTGTAATGTTTTGTGAAAAATAAAGCCGAGAAGAAGCAACCTTTCATTATTAATCTACTTGTTATAAGCAATAATGTATATCAAATGTCTAAGTATTATTGTCAATTTCTTACTTACAACAATTTAATAGGATTTCTACAATGATTATAAACAGAGAATGCATACAAAAAAAGAACTTTACTGAAATAACTTGATAAGTATATTTCATTCTCTCTCTTTTATAAAATATTTTCCAGTAGCAGAATTCAATTGAATTTGATTTCTCTATGGGTGTCTTAATATTTTACAAAAGGTATTGTAAAATGAAATTCAATAAACTCAAAATATTATATGAAATAATATATGATGAAAATCGTAATACATAATATATACAATTGTCAGCAGAATCTCGTCGTCTGGATCCATCGAATTTAAAGTTGCTTGTTAAACAATTAAATCTAAAGCAGAAAATAAGACTGTTGAAAAGTATTAACTATCCTACAAACAATTGAAGAGCTCATTATTACAAAAAAGGCAAAATGCTTTGTAGTTACATTCCAATTATCGAGGGTAATATGAGGTTGAAAACTGCACGCTTCATGAGATCTCTGCGATGTAATGAAACTTGCTCAATGAACCATCACTACTACAATTGCTAACTTAATAAAATCCAGGTTCATTGAAATCAGAATAATGTCAGATGGCATAATGTAAAAATGCAAAAACTGCTCATTTTTATTGTTAATTTTCTAAGAGTATCGACGGTTCATTGAATCTGCAATTGTACATTTACTATATTTCACACATTATCGAAGGACGAAGCTTATTTATTCTCTACATTGGCTTCAGATATCGTATTGATCTTCTATTGAGCAAATCAACTTCATTTTTGTATATAATTATTAAAAATATATTATACTGTTATTATTTTAAATGGAATATTCATAATATTCATATATATATATATATACCTTTTTAAATAAATATTTCAATATGTTTTACATACTCTAGTAAAGAAACAAGAAATACACAGCAAAAAACCGGTTTTCAGAAATGAGTACGAAATCTCATTTTTGAATACGTCACATACTCAAAATATCTCCGATGCAAACAAACAAGTTATAAATTTCACACTTTCTTCATCTTACATATTATTTAATGTACATTTTATGAAATATTTTTGCCACTTAACTTCGAAATCAAAATTCTTTTTACACATTTACTTTTTATTCCAAAAAGATAATCGCGTACTATCGCCAATATGGTTGCGATAATACGAAAAGTACCCAAAAAAAATTTTACTTTAAGAAGAAAAAAAAATGTAACTATTATATGATCATCTACTGCATGTCTTCGAACTTATACCTCAGATTTAAATCTTTGAAAATTTCAAAAATAGATTCGATAAAATAGTTAATTAAATGTGTAAGCGTTTAAACTAGTTCCAGAAGCAATTTGGTTCATTTTAAGTTATATTTATGTTTCTAGAAGATTATATTGTTTCTTTAAAATACTATACAAGCAGAAAATTAACTTTTATTTCAATTCAGTCTTTCAATAATAAGTTATTGGAAATATCTTGGAAACATTAGGATGAATAACAGATTTTACATGGTAAAAATTTCAAAACAAATTAAGAAAGGAATAGTTTTTTACATATTATATAACATGAAGAAAAACCTTTTAACTAAAATAACACTTATTAGGACCAGGTGTGTAAGTACTTTTTTATATCAATTGTTTTGTTTTAATAGAAACACATCCATCCAGATGGAAATATAGAAAAATACATCGCAATAAATATTACAAATTAAGCTTGTTTTTTATTCATATCAACTGATTTTTACTCTCCAATCACCAAAAAAACAAATATTATAGTTTTTAAGCTAATGTTTTTCGAATCAAAAATTTCAGTCCTTAGAAGAATGTAAAAACAACTAAAACAGTAGATTTTTACATTTACAAAACAATTAAAATTCACATGTTTTTAACCAATTTGAGAGACTTTTTAGAGAAGTTTTTTGCACCCATTTAGAAGAAAAAATAACATCCTAAGTACAAGTAGAACCATAATCTAGTGTACAGCATTACTTACGGTAAAGCATTTTATTTTCAATACCTTTTTTTCAATGATTCACTGTAAACAAGAAAAAAAACCAAAATTATATTTTTGAAATATTTGTTCTGGAAATTGTTCACATACATTAAAAAAATAAACAAGAATATAAGTGAGATTTTTGATAAAAGTCTTGAAGTTACTAAATGTCAGTGAAAATGCCTTTCAAACTGTGTTTTAAATCAATTACATATTAGGATATGTGAGTCACCTAAATCATTTACAGAAAAAATAATAAATAGCTGGTTCTGAGAGGAATCTTAAAGTTTTTCATATTAGAGTAAAATCTCTGTAAATGATGTTCATAACTATATAGTTTTCTAAATGACAATCTACAAAATTTAGCATAACACATGTGTACACTACACACCAAACATTATTTAGGCATGGTTTTGAAATTGCTGCAAATAACATTTTGGCATCCAATAGTTTTCAATCTAAGATGACGGTCTCCCACTAAGAACTCAACATGAAAATAATTTAAAAGAATGCCTTATTCCTAACAAAAGAGGAATTACATTAGGAAGTAAAAATGTAAGTACTTTTTCGTAGAAAACCAATTAGGAAAATATGAGTGCCAGGATTAAAAAAATGCAACACGGGGTATTTGGAAATGGCAGGAAAAGAAGCAGAAATACTATGGAAATTGGAATGTAGGGAAAATGGAAAAATATATAATAACTGTATTTAAAAGCGTGGTGTGCTTGATATCAATTGTTATAATTCCTTACTAGTTTTATTAAGTAATTCAAACTTAGTGTAAAAATGTAGTATAACAAAGGACCACACGCTTTTACCACAATAACCTTAATTTTTTCGTTAATCATTTTATTCTTATACTAAGATATATTTTTTAAAATTTTTAGTACGATTAACTATAAAAGCATTTTTTTTAGTTTTTTTAAACTATAATTTATTAAATTTATGGTGTTTCATGTACGTCAAACTGAACAGATTTCAGTACTTAAGTATTACCAAAACAATCGCCAACTCTATTAATAACTTGCTAAATTGGCAACTCCGACTGGTACTTATGTCTTATTGCAACCTATTGGCGACATAACATGAAACGAAGCACCTGGTTGCTAATTGTTATGATATTTCATAAGTGCCCTCCGATTTCCTAAGTGTTGTACGCGCTAAATTGGCAGCCAGGTGCTTCGTTTGATATAATGTTGCTAATAGGTTACGATAATACATACGTAGGAGAACCTGTATACATAATACCATATTTTTTCAATGCACAAAAACAGAGCCCCTGTCCTGTTTAAAAATGTGAAACTGATATGAATTAATCATTATACTAACTACCATCCAATTGTAGATAGTAATAAAATGAATAAATTCTGTGAAATAAAAAATTTAAAAAAAAAATTCACAAATGGACCTAGGTACAATATCATTGTACCTAGGGCCTTTTCCTGAAAGTTAGGTTTCACTCTGTAATCGACAGAAAACAAACATACACACATGGATTTAATAAAAGAAATAATATCAGCTAATACATTGATTTATCATGTAACCATTTAAATTGCAATGTTCCAAATTATCAATGAATTACACGTATTTTCATTTAACATTATAATTTAAAAAACTGGTTCCAAAAGTGACCTGCATACATTGTCGTTCTGAAGCATCAACATATTGTGGTTTGGGTAACTTGAACACAATATTTCCGTAGCCAATTTCACTTCTTATCAAAAATAAACTTATTTGAATCTGAAATATTCTTCAGAAATTTAACACTATAGTGTTCTTTAACATCTTTTATTTCTGCCACATTAGGTTTTGACCATTTTATTCTGTCAGGATTTCTAGGCCTCTAAAAAAGTTAGGAATTTATAATTGCTCATAAAGAGGAAAACTGATAAATTAAAAATTTAATTGAAGTATCGTAAAAGCCTGATTTAGAATTTTTTTATTTTTATAACTATATATTTTTTTAATTAAATGAATTCTTATGTGTGTGAAAGCAAAATAATAACTCTGAATAATAACAATAATGGTAGCTAACATATTATTTATCAATCAGGCATGTTGAAAGTTTCAGAACAAAATATACACTCCTCATTTTAATAATATCCAGCAATACTAAAAAAAACTTGACTGAATCAAAATGATTCAGGTAATTAAGACCTTTTTCCTCCTTTTATTATGAAAACTTTTTCAATAAAATTATAATATAAAGAATATTAATTGCAATTATATCTAGGGCCATGTGGACCTAGGTACAAGGCAACTATGTGGCCCCAGGTACAAGACTAGGTAATTTTATACAAATTGTCTTCTGCAGAAAAACCCACATGTAGAGAGGATTTATTTAAAATCTTATTTAGTACTTAATGTTACAAACAAAATTGTATACAAGAGAGAGAGAAAACAAAGAAAATTTTTTGACTTATTTTGTACAAAAATAAAAAGAGATGAGCTGCAAAACTTTACTTCAGACGATGTAAAAAAATGTTTTTCATTTATAACTGACCACAGCTTTCTTTTGAAAAATTTCAAAATGAATGCCAAAGTAAGAATTGGTGTTACCACTCAGAAACTTAACTAAAACTTAGAACTAAATATTATTCAAATAAAATGGGGTGGCCCTCAAGGTACTTTTTTATGCTTCCACTCGTCTCACTACTCAGTTTCCACTACTCAGATTTTGTATGTTTTTCACTCGTGTACAACATGCCTGTATATAGAAGTTTTTGTACCTAAGCTGTATTAATTTTTGGTACTTACATATTATCGCAACCATATTGGTGAGATTATATGAAATGAAGGACATGGTTGTGTCAATTTAGCATGTACAACACATGGAAAATCAAGGTTGCCAGCTCGGCGAGTTATTTTGAACGTTGGCACTATTGCGATAATATATGTAGGTACCTAAATTTTCTCTAGCTTCCTTTAACTTGCTGAGGACCAGTTGGTTTTCACTGTTAAGCCTAACTCCATTTCAAAATTCATGTAGAATTTTTGCTGTAACAAAACACACAAAAATTTATAGTTTATAATCATTTCATAAGTTCCAAATCCAGATCACACCATTACTATAACGGGACTCCGAAATGGGAAAACACAATCTCACATATGATATCATGTTCCCTGAACTATTACATATACAGTGGACCAAAAAAGTGTTAGTACACTTACAATTTCTTTATATAAATTCTTAATATATAAGAATCTTAATTCTTAAAATAAGAATAATATTATTTATATGAGAAAATTAATGCCATTGTAATAGAAACGCGGGGTGCTCGATATCAATTGTTATTAATTCTTACTTGTTCTATTCCGAGTGAGTGAATATTAATGTTGCACTGTTTAGCTACACTAGGGCTTTTGGCGACGGACCACGTAATTTTGAGTCATGGTCAAGTGACGCGGACGACACCCGAGCTGAAACCCCCCGTCTCCTAATTACCACACCAACGGGAGGAAGTTTTAGCTCTCAATAGATTTAACGTGCATCACTGCCCTACACGGTGGGTCTTTAGTGGTACTGGGCTCGAACTCGTGACAAGGCCAGCCACGATCCAATACCTTGACCACTCGGCAATGACGGCCACAGTTTTATTCCGAAATACAGAGTTAGTGTAAAAAATGTAGTAAAAAAAGCCCACACTCTTACCGTAATGACATTTGTTTTCTCGTTAGTCCTTTTTTTCTAAAATAATGAATTATTTTTTACTTTTTAGTTCAATTAATTATAAAAGCGTGTTTTTTAGTTTTTAAAACTATAATTTATTTTTAAGTTTTTAGTTCTATGTACTATATAAGTATGATTTTTTAGTTTCTCAAACTATCATTTAATTATTTTCATTTTTAAAAAAAATGAGCAATTGTTTATATTTTAATAAGAAATTACTGATGTGAGGGGTTTCGATTTTGAGTTGTAACTTAATATTTTAGTCGCCAAATATGGAGATGGGAAATCGTTAATCGTCTTTATCCTTATCAGGACAATGAAACAATATCATTAAATTATTGTATTGTCATCGGTCCTTGAGAAGTGTTCAGAATTTCGAATTAATCTTATCTCTTAGAGTGGGTAAAAATTGAGTTCAAAGATTCCATTACATACAGGTATAACTTATAAAAGCATGTTAAAAAAATTAACAATTGAAAACAAAAATTTATTTTGTAAACTTGCCTTTTTCAAAACATGCATGCCATTTTAAAGTTCAGTATGGAAATAAAATTATAACAAAGTAACAAAATAATACTTCCAATAAATAAGTGCCTAAATAAATCAAATGATATGACTTGTTATGAATCAAGTTTAATCACGTTAAATTTATAACGCTGTCTTTTTTTAAAGAATTTATCAAAATAAGGTAAACATTTTTCACATTTACCATATCCGTAAATTACTATTATAGCCTTATCTTAAAAAAACAAGTCACTTACTTTAGAGTTTTACAATTCATTTGTTTTTGGGGATGAGGCAACAAACACAATTCTCTAACAAAAGACTAAAGAAATATTTACTACTAGCTGGTTTACCCGTGCGAAGAACGGGTGAATTGAAGAAATTAACAATACAGATTGGACGATAAAGAAGTTTTTAATTTTACGCGAATTGCAAATTAAACAAAAAAAGAAGCTTTTTGCATATCTTAGATGGACAAAAAAAAACAGGTTTGTTAAATTTTAAGTCTGTAGATCTAATAGCTGATAAAAATGATTTTTTTTTTATTTATAACTCCCCGTAACTCTCTTGTTGGTCGATTTAAGAAAACAACTTCCTATGCTGATCTCTCTGCAAAAGTAACACATTGTTACAAATTTTGTGTAAGGAATGCTTAAAATAGTATCAATAATTTATATCTAGAAGTGTAATACATTAATGTTACTTTTTCTGTTGTATTTATTTTATGCTAAAATATATTGTAATCTGCCTCACGTTCCGCATGTTCAAGCCTTCACAGTTCGGCTTGTAGAAACGTTTCGTTAAATCTAGCTACTTTCTTAGCTCGAGCTATATTAGAGCTTTGGGAAAGATTAGACTTACGCTTTCAAGGCATAATTCTTAGTAGGTGCTTTTTCTACACTTCCAAAAAATACAGTACGGCAGTTATTATTTTTATACTTAAAAAATGCAATACCTGCTTATTCAATTAAACTATAGCATTATAACTAACTACTAACCACAAACAAAGTTGCAAATTTGTCCAAATGATGTAGTGTGAAAGACAAAGTTTATCTACTTTAAATACCAGAAGCAATAAAAGTATTTATTTTGATATAAGGATCAATTTGTTACTACCAAACGTGCATTAGAGCGTGCAATTATTAATTTTTATCGTACTCGTATTTATGGTATGGCCAACAAAAAACGATAAAAGTATTTATTTTGATATAAGGATGAATTTGTTACTATCACACGTGCATTACAACATGCAATTATCAATTTTTATTATATTTATGGTTCGTTATTTTGGCAATAATGGCTTATACATAAAAGATAGATATATGCTGTCGCGGGCTTTATTGCAGATGGCAGAATTGTTTATACCTCTCTAACACATTATCTACAAATAATAATACTAATAAACAATTATCGTTATATTTTGGACACTTCACGCAATATCTTTATAAATTATAGTCTATGTGTTATTTTGATTTATAAGCTATATTATTGTAAAGTTTCATTAAAATTCATTCAGTTGTTTTTGCGTGAAAGACGACCATACATCCTCACAAACTTTCGCGTTTATAATATATATTAGGATTTAGTTGATATCAAACAATGTTTCATTTTCTGAATAAAAAATCTAAATGTTGATCTATTTGACACAGCTTTCTCCATTAATTCTTTGAAGGTGATATTGCAGTGAGCATCAATTTTGAGATAAAACTTTAGATGAGATTTCGATGATGAGTATATCTACTTCAGCTTAACAAGATATGATCGCAGTCATTTAAAGAATTACAAGAGCTACAATTTGCATTGTTTGATAAATTGAATTTTTGTAGAAGTCCTCGAGTAATGATCATTTTGTAAAATATTCGAGTATACAGAATTTCTTCTCTTCTATTGTTTGTCCATTTAGAGATGGTGCCAATGTTTGGAATATGGCCCAAATTTTCAAAGTACTTGCTTGAATAGAAATTAACATTTGCTTTCTTAAAAATTTTATTAATTTTAATCTGTTCATAATTTTTTTACTGATGTCTTCTGAGGGAATCCAGTCTATGTAAATGTTAGACTCTGTGACACATCTTGCGAAGTCAAAACATAAAATCACAACAATATAGTACTCATGTATTCTTCCGTGGGTAACGTGGTAGATACGAAAAATAGTTCGGAAGATTTATGGAAACTAAATTTGATGTTAGACCCCCAATTTTTAAAATATGTAGCCGGTATATTAAAAGAGCATCTGTAAACCTGAAGATCTTTTTTAAATTTGTTTCAAAGTGTTAATTAACCATTTTTTCGGGTTTTGATTACATGCCAGGTTTCATATTCGATATAACCATGTGATGAAACCTGAAACAAACATACTCATTTCAAAATGAGTATGTCTATGTCGTCATTTTTGAGTAAGTATTTTTTCTCCATGTACTTAAATATAGAATAAAATGTTGTCTTGAGTTTTAAATAGTATGTTTTTATCAATTGTAAAAAAAAAAATAAACAAACAAGAAAAAGGCCAAGAAAAATTTTAGTCTTACTTCCATCACCAGCCTCTTCAAAATATTAATTATTAGAGAATTGCGGAATATTTATCAAATAGTAATAAGTTATAAATGTAGTAAGTCACACACACAGCATTTCTCAAACTGTGGGGAGCGGATACTTAGAGAAGGCTTAATAGCCCTATGTGGGGGGCGCGAGCACATCAAAAGGTCGAAAATAAAAGATTTAAAATATTGATCAATTTACTGAAAGGAAGTGTGTGTATGTAAAAGAAATAGATTCTGACATAATAAAAAATAAAATACATATTCACACTGTTATAAGATACTTGTAAATGTGTCAGTACGGCAAAAATATTCCATAATTAATTTATCCTTACTCAATTAAAAACAAGTTTAGTCATTACTAGTGATCTCCATAAGCTTGCTATATACGAAATTATATACAAAATATAAAACTTAAATTGATAATTTGTGCAGATTATAATTAAAGTCGCATTGCAGCTTT
>BMAV01020529.1:37918-57342 GCA_019973955.1 Trichonephila inaurata madagascariensis | reverse complement strand
AAAATATTTTTCCCCTTTTTTATACATATGTATTGAAAAATTTCTCTATACTTACTTATATATTTAAACATTAGACTGGCATAAGACAATTTTATTAAGACCATTTTATTGGTAAAAATATCACCGTGGGAAAATGTTCTCTGGAAGGGTTCCCTCCGCAAAGCCCCCCAACAGAAACACATTCTTTATTTTATGACCTGCCCAAGGGATAATAAAAAGATGGTGGAAATGACCCTTCAGAAAATACTCTTTTTCGAAGAGAGATAGTTGAAGCAGTTTCAAATGAGCAAACACACACATACAATTTCTTCAATTGTTCTTAATTTTTTTTAAAACTGCAAACGGTAATTATGGTTTTACTTTTGATTTATTTTGTATTTTTCCTTAAGACTTAAAAAATGTAGAAATATTTTTATCATATTGAGGTTAAATCAAAACATATTTTTATTATTTGCTTTCCTTTACAAAGGTGGCCGTGAAAATAATGTTCAGCTTAATAAAATCTATTTATTTATTTTTGTAAATTTTCCGTTTTACACCAGCTAATTTTAAAACTTTTGTCTATATTTATAAATAATAATATATATATTTCAATGCACTTTTGTAGTACTCTTATGTTAGTTAAAATGCTTTAATACTGGATTTCTCTCTCTTTGCTTGAATACATCTTCTAAAAACACGCTTTTCTATGCCAGAACAGTTTTATAAAGATTAATTATTAGTGTAAACAGATTTTTTTTTTATTTTATCTGATTGAAATTATTTTACATTGTGTCAGTTTTTTCTTAGATGTTTCTTATATTCTTATGAGCCTTTCATGAGTGATATTTGTCCCTTTGTCCGCTAAAGTATTATACATCCTTCTGAAGTATTAATACATAACTTTTATCTGAAAATATTTTAAGTGAGAATTATAAAAAGAAATTAATATAAATGTGGAAATATTAGTCTATGACCTAAAAAGAAAAATAAATGTCATAAGCTTTATATTAGTGACAACGACTGCGAGTAGTGCAGTATTCCTTCCTTTCGTCACGTCATCAAAAAGCTGTCATGCCCTGTTCCTCTCAGGGCATAAGTTTCCCTAGCCCAACTCAAACAAGGAAAACAATGATCTAAATGAAAGCACGACAAAGTACGGAACAATGCTTGACGGAGTTTTTTTAGATATTTACATAATTTTGAATCTAAAGTATTTATAACCTATTTCAGCTACCATAAACCTATTGTTTCTTTCTTAGAATACAATTAACAAATATGTATATTTAGCAAAAAATATTACTTTATGTGTACAGACATATGATTAAATAATTTTATATGATAATACTAATATAATATCCCCTTGTTTTTTATTCACCTAACTAATCCCTGAAATAACATTACAAAAATTGAAGATATCACTTCTATAGTGTGGTTATAAGCACACAAACTTTTTTTTAACCGTTTGACTCGAAGAAATAAATACGACCACCGAAATCACTGTTTGTCCATTTTCAAATAAGCATTCTGCCGCACTTATGTCCCCCAATATCGTGACTAACGGATTTAGAGTCAAGCGTTCGAGTGCTCGATGGCTACTAGAGTTGGACCAAGGCCATATAGCTTTTGTTAGATCCCCATGCGAAGGTAGCGAAAAGACACAGCCACGCACTCTCATTGGTCAAATCAAGTAGCGCACGCTTACGTCGCATCCTGTTACACACATTTGTCCCTTTTCACGAAATCACTCCCAACAAATATTCAGTAAACCAGAAGAAAGATGTAACACATAAAAAAAAACCCTAAAAAAACACACACATTTTTAAAGTTTTTCGAACTAAATGGTTCCTTGATCTTTTTGTTGTCAAATCTGGAATTAGTCGCGAAATCTGGAAATAGAATCTGAAATTATTCGCCAGATGCGGAATGGGATCTGAAAATGGGAAATCGTTAATCAGGACAATAAAACGAAATTATTAAATTATTGCGTTGTTATCGGTCCTGGACAAGTGAGCAATATTTCGGAGTAATCTGATCTTTTGAAGTAGGTAAAAATTGAGTTCAAGATTCCGTTACATACAAGTGAAGCTTATAAAAAAGGGTGTTAAAAATTAGTGTATATAATTTTAATTGTATTGAAATTCTAATTACATTTTCCGTAATTACATCTGAATTATTACTATTGTGTTTACTAAGATGGGATATTGGTCATTTTGGAAAGCAGATACCCAAAGTTTATACAAACTTCGGCTTCTTAGAAAAAACCAGAAGAGAGAAAAATAAATAATGTCTTCCCTCCCTTCTTTTCGTAATTTTTAATATTAAAGATGTTTGAAATTTTTTATGCAAACAAATGTCTAAACTTGTATTATTGAAATTTTTGTTTTTGTTATAAAAGTTTTGATGAAACTTTGCTCTCGTGTGTGTGTGTGTGTGTAATTAATTTAAGAGCACGTTTGAATCAAATAAATCACAATTTCGTCCCAAACGAGACACGTTGTAAATAGTAAAACTGGAAACGTACCTAATAAAATAACAATTATATTGTAATATTTAAGAGCCGATCTGGAACATACAGATAACTTGTATCTACACAATTACAAATTAAAAAATACAAATCATTACTTTTAAATATAAAGTGAGGCTCAGAGATTCACTTTTGAAAATGTATTAATATTGAATTCAAATTACGTTAAATCTGTAGCAAATAGTTACACTGAATTTTATACAAGCTGCTAACTTTCCTTTAAATTAATTTATTACAACGTAGAAACTGCATTTATGTCCAAATAATATGGGATAGAAACTAAATACTTTTTCCACATAAATTTTTCTTAAAACCGGACGAAGTGTTTGTACGAGTTACGGTTTTTTTTTTAAATAAATGATTAAAGAATACTTTATGTACTAATAAGAAACTTATAAGTGTGCTTTAACAAGAGTGAACGCAATTATCGACTTTTAAACGCGTTTTAAGCAAAATTTAAATAAGGGTAAGTGATTTACGGAAAATTAGAAATAGCAACGGAACTGTTTTGTGAATGTTAGGTGTTATATCATATATCAATTAAAAAAAACCACATTTCGATTACATTTATGTTTATTTATCACTTAAGCGTATCGTATTTCATACGATTTCTTTTGTCTAGGAAAAAAAAACATTTATCGATAACACTCCTAACTTATAACACTATCGTAAGTATACGACACTTTAGAGATAAAATTGTGTAATTAAGAAATTTATCAGAATGATAGTATATATAAAAGTAGAAATAACTTATTTTTAGATGTATTTTTGTAAGTGGAGTGTTATTCTTCGGAATATTTAAAATGCTTCTACAAATTATTATTACGCTTTTATGTGGAATCTTCATAATTTTATTCCGATATTCTCTCTGGAGGCAAAAGTTTTGCAAATTGGTTCCTGGAAACCAATTAAGTTTCATTAACTGTCTAGGAGATTTAAGTGAAATAATCACATATGAGAGGACAAATGAGAAATTCGCTTTACACAATCGTAAGTATGCAAAATATTGCCCCAAATCCTTTCTTTGTAAATGCAAAAAAGTATTAAATATATTTGATTTTCCTCGAATTTTGGAAAGGTAAGTCAAATTTTGGAGGTCCGCAAGAGTACTTTATCTAAGTCAAACACAAAAAGTAGAAAATTTTAGACATTATATTCAATTAAAATTTAAGATTTTACATGAACTGTATGCATATGGAACAAATTTTTATACTTTATAAAACTACTTTCTTTTTTTTTGGTATAATATAAAAATAATTAAACTTGAAATTACATAGTTAATGATTTTACACAGTCGTTATTCATCATGAAAAAAAATAGTAAAATCTCAAAATTAATTAAATTTAACTCCTATTTTGCATTCATCTTCAATTTTTTAGAACTATAATTTTCAATCATTTTTATATAAAATAATAAAATATCACTTCTAACATAAATTACAGTAATAACTTTTTCATTTCGTAAGCATTAAAATTCATGCTAGAAATGGAAAAATATGTCTGATCTATCAGATCCTAATGAAATTGTTTATACAAGGAGGATCTTAAGGTATCCGACTACTTACGAAAACATTTTTTTGAAAATATAAAAATGTGGGAATTTTTTGGGGATTTTTAAGGGGGTCACTTAACGCAGCATTTTCCCTATCTCCGTAATGTTAAAAATGACCAATTTTAAGGAACATTTTTTTTAAAAATTGGCAGGTTGTACAGTGATGAATTTTTTGTGTGCATTTATTGTATTATTTTTATTATTTTAATGGGAGCATTTTTCAAAATTTTGATTAGTATTTTTTAAAAAAATTCTTATGTGGAGTAACACGTCAAAATTTTTAAAATGTTGAAAATTCTTGCACATTTTAATCCATAAATATTTTTTGAATAAATTTTTTGACAAAATCTCCCATTAAAATATTTATTTGTATAGTGTTAACACATGTGCAAAGTTTCAAGGCTACAAAATAAGTATTTTTTTCAAAAATGTTCCTTTTGTGTTGAAATTTACACTTTTGAGAAATAGTGATTTAAAGTAAAAACTTACTATTAACTAATGCATACCAGAACTATAACTTGGATTGCTGGTGTCATCTGCAGGATCATCTTCTTGTCTGAATTTTAATTGTTTATTTTTAATTCTAGCTTCTTTGGTTCATTGTAAAACTGCCTATTCTGCTTTCTTAATACACGCATGATCTACATCTTGCAACGCTCGGCATTTGTAAAATCCAGAGGTTGAATGTTAAATACATCTAAAACTTTTAATTTAGTAATAAAGCATTGATCCTATAAAGACATAGCTTTATGTACTCCAGTTTTTAAAGTTCACAAATACAGTTTTTGGAATTATAGACCAAATACTATTTACGCTTTCACTAACATTTTGAGTTTTATCAAACAATGTGCTCGTCGTCCTCACTTAACCAAAGGCAAGGGATTTTTTTTTTGTATTATCATTATTTTCCTCAGAACAAATATGACATAACCCTTCACCTCGTACCCGCTTATCGATAAGTTTCGGGACACCATGTATACAGATGCGTCATCACGAATGCACCCAAGTCTTATCTCTGGGTGAGGGGTGGTCATAATGTGCGATATATTTTATTAAGGTATCCGAGACTACTTGCGACAACTTTTTTTTTTGAAATAATGAAGATATGGGGATTTTTTTGTGATTTTTAGGTTTATTTAGTATATTTTAAACAAAAATCGTAAAATTGAAAACAGAAAAAAAATTTATTATTATTAAAATGGGAAAAAAAACTGGTAAAAATGTACAAAAAATTACATAAACGGGGCCCGCTCTGTACAAAAATATTTCGAACAAATTCTCAATTTTTCAGTTTTAATGTGTTACTTTGTTATTCATGTTTGAAATGACGTTCAGGATAATACATATTTTAATTTTTACAAAAACTAGAGCCCTCTATCTTAGTGAATATATGAACTTGCTTAAAAAAACAGTGATTCTCTATTCACATAAAGGACTTTAAATTTTGAAATAATACAGTGATTGATGAATCTTAAGAACAAAACACTTCTATACTGTTATACAAAACATTTACAAAAAGTTTCAATAAATTATTTTCAAAACTTTTTGAGCAATCGCTGTCCGCGCTTGAATTTTTCGAAAAAAAAAACACATTTCGAGTAAAACTCATTTTAAAGTTTGACATCTTGGGTAAAGTTATGACATCTTCTTTATTTAAAACACTTGTAGTTTTTGTTCTAGTGAATGGGAAACAAAAAGCTTGGTATTTTTATTAAGCTAATAAGATGGTCTATAAAATAAAATCATAAAACTAATTTGTCAACTTTTGAAAAAAATCATGATTTTAGGGTAGTCGGATACCTTAAATATGTTTCGTTTTCTACAGCCATTATAATCAATCGCATTTATTTGAATCTAAGCCATACTTATTTTCTAATGTTAATGCTACTAAAATTTGGATGGAGCTTAGAATTGAACGGAGAAAAGTTCACCTGAGGAAAGGAATTGGACATGATACTGGTGGGTAGAGCAATTACTAGTTAATGTATGTGAAGTGGGTGGCGCTACTGCAAGCCCCCCTAGATATCCCCCTCGCAGGTGGCTTCGAAAGGAAATAAGAGGGCAATGACTCCGACGGAAGACACAGTGAGAGAAGAAAGATTAGAACACGACGGATAAGAGATTAATAACGAGAGACATATCGGCAAAGCAGTAATGACCCTTAAAAACATAATGAAAGCCAATTATGTTTGTTAATTATGTTTCACTTAATTCATTAATTATTATTCTTCATTTTACTTATTCTTATTTTAAAAATAAACAGATTTATCTGGCAAATCCCCGTTTGCGATTTCATCTTAATAACAACATAACATGTATGTATTTAAAAGTTTTTTAATACTATTAAATAAATTAATTATTCACATCTCTTATTAGTTCTTTTTTTTAATTTCGTAAATAGCATAAATAGCAGATATCGATAAACTATTTAACACTGTTCTTTATTTTTTCGCAAAAAAGTACTAAGAATTTGGAGTATGGCTTAGATTTGAATTAATACTCTATGTATAGTTTTTATACAAGAACCAATGAGCTATAAATGCCAAATTATTTTTTTTTATGTCTTGGACCCATTTCAAGTCGTCATAGATCCCTGGGGGTTCACTTTGGGAATCACTGTATTAGGCAATCCTTTTCAATTGAATTGAATATTTAACGCTAAGAAGGAATAACTTTTAAACACAGGATGATTTTTAGACATAAATTGCACAAACTACACGCAAGCAGATTCAGCAGAATCGTTTTAGGGTAAAGAATTGAAAGTGAGAAACATTCTATGCGTGAGACATTGAGAGGAGAGACAGAGAGATTTAGGATGATCTCATAACTTTACAGAATGCCATTAAGAATTGCTCCGCGTGACACATGTGACACGCATGCCATAGGTTGCCGACCTCCATAAGGGTTTTGTTGTTTCTGGTTCTGAAGGATGACTCGAAAAACACATATAAACCGATTACTAATAATTATTACTAAAAAAATTGTCAGTTACCTGCATCAAAAACATATATGATAAAACTGAAGCTGTTTTTCACTCTATGTTATTTCATATGCCAAGGGACATGATACTTTTGAAAAAAAAATGTATTTTATTTGCTTAGAACAGTGCTTCTCAAACTTTCTATACTTGCGACCCAATTTTCAATCATAATTTTCCTCGCGCCCCCTTCATATAATACCAATGTATTGAATTCAAAATTAATATATTTTGACGTAAAGGTACAAGGCAACTCTAATTATAAACCATTCAAATTATCGAGATAAATGCTAAATTTTGTATATAATTTTATGACATGCCTATAGAAATCACTGGTAATTATTAAACTTGTTCTTAACTTAGTACTGTTAAATTAATTATGAAACACATTGTGCAGTACTGATACATGTATAAGTGTACTATATCAATATAAATATGTTTAATTTTTTATTATATCAGAATGCATTTTTTTCTTTCTTTTTTTTGTTTTTTTTTTTTGCTTTCTTTCAGTAAATTAATAATTTTTTAAAAACAATAATCTTTTATTTTCGACTTTTTCATAAGCTCGCGCCCCCCTTGTAGAGTTACACGCCCCCAAGGGGGTGCGTCCCACAGTTTGAGAAACACTGGTTTAGAATGAAACTTTGTTTAGTTAAAAAAATAACTCTTAAAGATTGAAATCTTATCTGAAAGTCAGTATATTTTCGTAACTGTACTTTTTTTTTTTGTTAATATATATAAATAAAATAAACATTACACTTCTGTGTTGGAATATTTTGTTAATTTATTTAAGACGTTGTGATTGAAGAGAATTGAAATATTATTTAGAAAATAGTTTTACATTTGAATAGTTTTAAAATGGTACTTTTCCTTAGGTATCATGTCAAAAAGCCCAATTTTATTTATTTTTAATTTATGCTTTAGGCATGAACATAAATTTTATGAAAAATTCGTCCAGAATTCCAGGCAATGGTGCTCATAAAAATGAAAAGAAAAAAAAAAAATCTCATAAGAAGTTCCTGTAGCCTTATATAAATTATTAAATATATCAAAGTATATATATTATAATTCAGTTTCAATGGATTTTACCCAACTTTTAATCAAAACAAGAAATTTTAATATTTCGATATTAATTTTATATTGAGTTATTATATCAATAACAGATTTTGCCGTTTCTTAGAGATATGTCGATTAAATAAATAAATAAATTATTAAATTTCAAATTCGAAATAAAAGTGTTTCTGTATTACAAGAATAACACAAGAATGCCCTGTAATTACACACTGTTACACGAAAAGTATTAACTCGAGAAGGAATAACATAAAAGGGAGTAAGATGCATTCACCTTAAGATAGGATATGCAAATATAACTATTAACGGCTTATAACTGACAAAGGATAAAGATTTATGCGGATCCATCGAAACATGAGATTGGTGTGAAAAAAAGAGTACATTCCAATGCCAAGGTGTTAGTCTTTTCGAATGTAATTCCATCGAACCACAAAGACTGTACCAATGTCTCATTTTCTTACTCCGAACAGTATGCGTAGATGTGGATATCTGAGATGAGAAGCACAATAAGACTCGGTTAAGAGTCGACCAAAGAGAAGTTGTTATTGAAAAAAAAACAACACTAAGGTATCAGAAAACAATTTATATATATGCGCATACGCAGGAGTCTGTGAAGGGAGATCGGTACATTTCAGATATATAATGTCCAGTGGACGCGCCCTACCACGGAGGTCTGCCAAACACCCTCTACCAAAAAGATAATACAAGGTGACATATTTTACGTCGTGTCCTGACCTTCCTCGATAGACAGGGTGTTCGATAGTTACTCTAGCTTGTAAAATCTCTAGATATGCCATCCATTGAGTACATGTGGTTTTGGGTTGCTGAGAAACTGACCCTCCACACCTTTCCAGCTAATACGGTAGATGAAGTGTGGCATAGACTTGGAGCATGAGTTGTCCATTTCTGTCATCCAAGCGCCCAGTTCAACTCCAAGCTTAATCGAGGGAGGACAGTTTTAGATACTAGGAGACGGCAATGTTTCTAATAATTTAAAATTATAGTAAACCACCAAACTGCTTGCAAGTTTAATCATTTCTGTATTCATGCCATACTGTTTACGAGCATTAAATATATTTTGGAATTTGCTTTCATTCATGGTGCTGGCACTTTGATAGCCATCAGTGTGTATACGAAAAAGTATGAAGAGCTTCATGTTGTTCAAAAGCCGTGGTTTGCCCATTCCAATGCTAAAGGAAGCAACGTGATCAAACTGCAGTATTACTTAACATTTATAACGGTGCGATGTCAGCAAAAATTGGAGTATTATAATTCTGAGAGCATGAAGAAAGCAGTAGTCGAATGGGAGGGATGACAGAATGCAAGAATACGCTGACTGTCTATTGCATGCTTATTACCAAAATGTGTGACATCAATGATCTCGCATACAACCCAGACAATATTGACTGTATTGACTATCAATAGAAAATTAAGGCTGAGGTCAGGAAGGCTATCCTGCCAACTGCATCTCATCTTTAAACCGAAGGACTCTTTATATTGGGAGAAATTGAGTATGAATATAAAGATCTTGAAAATAATAGGCTTCATCGATAAGCCTCAACGACGAGATTTTAATTTGATATTTTCTAATTTTGCACTTAAGGGTACTCTAATACTACTAATTACGAGTCTCATCATTTTAATTTCTGTCAAGTGACGATGAAAACACCTGAGCTGTCAATCCACTCACATTTCTTCCATACGTCAACGTATCTAGAAAGATTTAACGTAAACCATCCCTTTTTCATTGCTGGTCTTTAACGGCACCAGAAATATAAACCACGATTTGACAACATTGATGATCAGTTTGCAGCCATGGACACTCAACTACCACAGCCATTCGAACTTCGAAAACGTGTTCGGTGACATTTAAGAGACAGGAGTGAGATGTTCACCTGTCATGTCCCATATAGCCCTTCAATTAGAAGTTATAGTATTAGGAACACATTTAAATCCATAGCCATATATGTTTACTTGTCATTTCTTACACCTTTGCTTCACGTCAATGAAATTCTATTCTCGGTAGTGTTGTTTTTCCTTCTACGGACTCATGGGCTCGTATTTCATCATAAAATTAACAAAACATTTGACATCACTCAAAATAGTTACCTGTTTTAATAATTTGAGTTTGAGAGGGTTGTTGATTAAATCGAAATAGAGTTTTTATAATAAAAAATATTGAAAATGATTCCCAAAATATTTTAATTAACTTTTAGTTTTTAAAATAAGAATAAAATATATTTATCAGAAAATTTGCATGAATCTGGATATGGAATAAATATTCTCTATTGATTTTTTTTGTCTTTATAATTTATTTTTATTTCAGATTTTATGAAAGTCATTAGAAATTGGATAGAACGTCACAAGGGAAAACAACTGTTTTGCGTCTGGCTGGCATACAGGCCCATTGTGCTTTTTGTAAGAGCTGATGCAGTTAAGGTTTGCAATGCTTTTCTATCTTTTTTTCCCACTTTATATAAATTTATTTATCATTTCTCTCATCTTCTTATATATAATCAATTTAGGCACGGATTTTATTTATCTGTGAATAAACTTAATTCGTTCTTTCGAATAACAAAAATTCAACTTCGTAGTAATATTTTTTTCTTTCCAATTTTTAAAAAAAATTTGTGTCATATAACATAGATAAAACTATTTTCTTTATTTTGCTATCTATATATTTTAGTATAAATATATAGTATTTTTACCATTTCATTTCGATGAAACAATGAAATATGTTTAAGACTATTCTACATAAAAGTAATTACCGTAAAATCCGGCGTGTAAAGCGCACCTATACTTTCAAGCTGCAATTTTTAATTTTTGGGTATATTCGCCGTATAACGTGCACCCTCTTTTTCGAAGAAATCTGAAATGGACATGCACATTTCTCTTATTTATTCTAGGATTTACTCAAAAATTTAGAAAAAAATTAATGTGTTTCTAAAACTACAACCCTTTAAGTTCATAAGGAATATTATTTCTTTTAAATAAACAGTATTGTGCAATATACGTAGAAGTCTAATATTTTCTATGTGGATGTTTCTTTTAATTCTTATATTATTTTCATACCCGGCAAATAACGCACACATAAATTTCGATCTTAAATTTTTTCTTAAAAGGGCGCGTTATACGCCGGATGTTCAGGTAAATTAATTACTTCCAAAGAAAATGCCAGATTCTTAGAAGTATAAATTTTCAAAGTCATGTCGAATCATAAAAAAAATCTATAAGAATTATAACATTTATTAACGACAAAAATGCCATTACAACGGACAAAAGTTTCCTTTCCTTTAATTCCAGAGATGTCGGTTCAAAAACTTACACTATCTACGTAATTTTTATCATGGTTTTGCGCCTGTGCACTTTGTCATATACAACAACACTGTTAACTGTAACTTTACTTATACATGATTTCCGGGTTTTAACACACCCTGATTAGTCAGATTTGATGCAAAATTGCATCATCTCTGTGTTGACATGGTACATTTTAGAAAATAAAATTACGGTTAAAATTATTATTTTTTTTTTTTTTCGTTAGGCGGTTAAAGAAAAGTTATGACGTGGGATGTCTTGGAGGCTTCAAAACCATCATGAATTACAGAAAATCCTTTTCAAGAATATTGAAATAAAGAATCGTACTACACCCAACTATTTTTAAACGGTTTCTTTACACAATTCTGAAATAACACGGTACACGAATTTAACGCATTTTTTTGTACACAAAATAATTGAGGAATACACCCCTAAATTTACCATGCATCGCACTTGTATATTTTACTATCTCTTTCTCTCTTTTTTTTTTTTGTTTTTGCACGGTTTTTTAAGGAACGTATCTACGTCAAGAAAAAAAGAGTTGTGTGTATATGTATATATATATGTATATATATATATATATAATCCATAAATATATACAAATAGCTGTAAGACCTAAGTATAACTAGTCAAGATAGGAATATATATATATATATAGTAAAATAATCATAATAAAATAATCATCAAATTATCATACGTAATATATCTTTAAGACTACACGGTACCCTTTTTCAAAAAAAATTTTTGGAGACAGTTACAGTAAAAATAATTGATGTTTTATATTTAGATTATATTATTAAGCTGATTCTGTAAGTAAAAAGTCAGTTTAACCAGTCATTATTTTACAATTTTAAAAAATTAAAAAATTTTGAAGTTTTTTCAAACTTTTTATAAAATACTCATATTTTAAAAATTTTTTAGTCATTTTAAGTTATTTATATTTCTTAGCGTATTGAAAACAAAAGTTAGTATGAATTTGAAAATCTATTCCTTTGTTGATTTTTAATAATTTTTTTAGAAAAACCTGGAAAAAACACGAAAATTTTTAAAATATCAACTTTAGCATTTTTTAGAAAAATAACTAGAGGTCTTAGCCCTACATCCATACTAACTTTTATAGAGCATACATTTGGGAGTGCATACAAAAAAAATTCAAGGCTCTGTCTTGAACAGGAAAAAAGCCTTAGGGATTAGAAAACACTTATACCTTCAAAATTAAAAGTCTGAGAAAAACGCATTTAATGTTTGTAGTCATAAAACAAAAACTTATAATGCCCGTAAAGCTCTAACTTTTTAATATGTTATTTTACAATGTATGCTCTGCAATAAAACTCTATTTTAATTAAATATGACTAAAACTAATATTTTTAATTCAAAATATATTTTTGCATAATATTGATTGTATTTGTTAAGAAATCAGTTTATTCAGCTTTATCTTAACCTAATATTTTCACAAAAGATTGAAACACAAAGCATTTATGTACAAAATAATAATGATACTAATTTAAGCTAAAAATAGTCCGGTTTGAGCATTAAATTTAATTGTTTTCAGTTTTAAATTGGAGCAGTTTAGGAAGTTTTAGCTCTTGTCGCGTACGACTTTAAAATACTAAAATATAGTACTACAATATGTTTAGTATAATGTAGTTTGGTACATCAAGGAAATATTCAGTTACATCTGCAACATTTGAGTTCAGAATACTTGTATTCGGAAGTCTAATTGCAGAATCATCTGAGGACTGATTTTTAGATACATCATTTTCAGTAGTATTCCATCTCTTCGATATATTGTTCTTCCAGCAACCTGAGAACGCTTTGGCCATGACATTTTCTCTTTAGGAAAAAATTAATGATAAAGCTTTTAAGTTACATCAACTATATTTAAAGCAAAAATTGGCCATGAAATTAATTTTAATTAATTAATAATGAGAACTCAAAAAACTCAAAACATAATCAAGCAGAAAAGATTTTAGTAATGAAAATTGGAATTAATAACCATTTTAAACTAAAACCTCAAAAATATTTTTAATTAATTCAATTTAAGAGTGGAAAAATGCTTAAAAATTAAACCTAAACCCAAACCATGGTCCATAAAGCTTCAAATATCTTAAAAACTGATTTGTGCTAACAGATCTGAAATTTCGTTTTTAGCTTCTCGATGATATGGGCCACTAGAAAGTGCAAAAATGCAAAAAAAAAAAAAAAAAAGAAAAGAAAAAGAAAAAAAATTCCGTAAAAGTGAAATTTTTAGGGGGTACTGTGTAGCCTTAAATGGTTTAAATATTTAAGGATATTGGATGTCTATGCGTATATTACGTATGATAATTCTATTTGATTATTTATTATTCTCTCTACTATCTAATACTAATTTTAACTGAATTTGATCTTTCTACAAAACATTGATCCTGTGGTGAACAATATGGCGATAATGTTTGGCGTGTAATTGCCACAGAGGCTAAAATTTTTTTTTTTTAATTTTCCAAAAATTCTCGTCTATCGTTATAAAAGCGAATTCACATTCGACATGCAAGTTAGGTAGAAAAATAACTCCTATGTTAAAAGACAAACACGGATGATTAATGTTTATATATATTTTTGTTTCATACACAATTTCTATAACATTTTAAAATATACTGCGATTTTTTTTCGTTTTAAATGCTGAATATGTACACAAATTTTCATTTCAATAAGTTAGCAATCAATTGAATATTACATTACAAAAGGAGAACTATGGGATTTTTCCTCAATAAAAAAAATTTAATCGATTCAGACAGAAAATAGTTGCAAGGTACAGTACGATGTTTAATAGTGTAGTGAAATATCAATGTAATATACACATTTGACTGTTTGCTCTAAATATTAGTCCACATTTAGTTCCTATTTTGTAGCGTTTCTGGTAGATAGCGTTTACCAAATCATGTATTGGAGAGCGAACACAATAGAATGGGGAAAAAAAAATATTGAGGAATTCAATGATAAAATGTCCAATGTTTTTTTTTTATTATTATTATTATTTCCCATAACTTAAAGTTTCAGAAAACCGACACAAAAAGAATTCTACTTATGGACAACACAAAAAATGAATAATTAAATAAATAAATAAATTATAACTCAGTAGTTCAAACATTACCGAAATAATTTTTACTCCTACCACTTCTTTCCGCGCACGTGTAATCTGTATCTCTTACATCCTTGTGACAACGAGTGATGATGGACTATGTCCACAATGTTTTTGCTCATTTCCATGTCTAGCGAAGTTAGACCAAGTCCTTGATTTCCCTCACTCTCAAAATGTCCAACACCATTAGAAGGTCTTCATAAATATTTGTTTTGTGAGCCCCAGGCAGTCAAGAATGTGTTCTAGAGATGCCTGGCAGGCAGAACTCCTAATGCACAAGTCGGAAGAACTTTGTTTCCATCCTTAAAAGTCAAAGTTCGGATGTGGCGAGGGGGTGTTCCTGGGTGGAATGAGCAAAGTAAGACGGGATAATTTTTTCTCCTGGTAAGGTGACCCTTGACGTGAAGGTCATTCCACTATGCCCAACTAAAAACTGCAGGTGAAAGAGCTGAGTCAGCCTTCTACCTCTTGGTGCTCCGGTCTTTGCTGATCACAGAAGCTGCACTTTTTACTTCATCTATGGCTTCTGTGCATGTATATCCACAATGTGCACCAGATATACTTTTTTCCCAAGATAAAAGATTAGGGAGAAATGAATTTTTGCTAATGAGGCAATTCTCTTTCTACCAAGACAACATTAATGAAACATAATTTTCACAGAGATTAGGATTTACGAATATAAGGAACAGAAAAAAAAATTTAGTCAAAAACATAATTCTTCAAAAAAAAAAAGTCAGGTGGAACACCATTAGAAATGGGGGATGGAACAAAAGGTTTGAATTAGAATATTCTGAGAATAACTGGATTTAATAAAAAAAAAAAAATATCGATCCAAGAACTGCATGGAAAATGTATATTTTGTGTCTTAATAAGATCCATATATTTGTAGTAAATCATGCATTTCACATGTTTTGCTGTTTGTTCTACTTCATAGGACAATTAAAAGGCATAAATCTTTCAAAAATATTTTTTTTATTGAAGACTAAAGTGAATTTATTTTGAATAAAAATCGCATGATTTAAATCTCAAAAAATACTTTTTTTCTCTTTCGGATCTCGTAATTTCCATTATATTTTATTATCTTACTTCAACTAAAATTGGCATGCATTTGTTATTAGAGCTTAGTTATAGATAGATTACAAAAAAATTGTAACATTGGGCTATATGCGAGATTGATCTTTTCAAGCACAGATTTTTTCCACACAGCGAAATTGTCACTTTGAGGTAGAACAACTCAACACTACAAATAAATGCTTCAATACTCAGCATATTAATAGCCAGTGAGGTACATAACAGATAGTATGTGGACAATTTGACCACAATAGTGTTTGTGGCCAACACAATTTGTGATTTCACTTATTCCTGAATAATCCTCCCGAAATAATAGTCGTTTCGTTATTGGAAATTATTAAAAGATTTATCTTTGGCAAGTTTAGATGTTGCATTTAACTAAAGTTCTAATTATTTCCTACTAGTTGATTGTCGCATCAACACGTCACGTAATCCGGTCAAACATTAAATTAATAAAAGTGATTTTTTTTGTGAATATCAGGCTGTCATCCGTTCGAATCTGATTTAATGCCTTCTTAATCACAACTGCGTTCGGATAGCCTCCTACTCGACAATCTGGTTAATGAGCAAGATTTCCACTTCAGCTAACATGAGGAAGAGGCATTGCAATAAGTGTTGTTAAGAATTTTATATTTCAGGAACTACTGAAAGATACAAAAATGTTTGAAAAGAGTCCTTTATACGAAACTATGAAAATCTTGCTTGGTACAGGTCTAGTGACCAGGTAAGTCTTGCTTATCTCTTTCAAATATAGTACTTCCTTCTATTTTCAATTGTTCATTTAAATGCGTTAATTTGTTTGCTTTATTTCACTAATTATGAGTCAAGCATTAGTTGAAGTACAAGAAAAATTTTTATTC
The DNA here is from genome assembly GCA_019973955.1 of Trichonephila inaurata madagascariensis. NCBI lineage: Eukaryota > Metazoa > Arthropoda > Arachnida > Araneae > Nephilidae > Trichonephila > Trichonephila inaurata. The sequence continues at coordinate 40,873 of BMAV01020529.1, read as the reverse complement.
TGTTTTTTGCATTGACAAAAGAAGAAAAGAAGATAATTTAGTATCAATTTCGTAGTATACGAAAGTGTTTGAGTGTTTGCATGTAATAACGTCACACTCTAACCCAAGGTGTGGTTTAAACCGGGGTCTGGTGAAGAGAACGTCACCTACTGGAATATCAGTCTCTTTAAACCTCTCGCAGCGTATCCCGCGATTTCCACAGGGCAGCGTAGATGAAGCAAAATTTGCGTAAACCGTAATTTCCACGGATATATATATTTTCCGACTTTTTAGCTGTGCAACTTATTATGTTCCTGTTTATGTTTTCATATATGTTTTTGTGTTCATATTTTTATGATCTAAGTCTATATTTTAAAATAAAAACTCTTTTACGAAATTTTTTTTTGAATATTTAAACTTTAAAATCTAGATTTAAATATGTACATTTGAAATACGTAATGAAACAATACGCAAGTTTTAAACGTACTTTGATAAAATAGCTACACAGCGAGAGGGTTAATATACACACCACGGTAACATGAGAACTTTGAGCCCCAGATTGAAAGTGTAACCATCCCCTCCGTAAGGCAGGTCTTCAGTCGTATCAAAATTCAACAACTCTGGTCAGGAGTTAATGACCCTGATCATCAGGTAACAAATATCGCAGCCACAGCATGTTTAAAAAAATCAAAGCTAAGGAACACAATTGAAAGCCTAGAGTATCCCAGTCCTTAAGAATTAATTATCAAGTATGTTTTTTTTTTATCCAGGCACACGTTTCAGTCAGTTCATCTCTTTCAATTATAATATATTTTTCTTCGATATTCAGTGAAGTGAATTTCGATGGATTAATTAAATACATTATTTTTTTTACTGCCCTTCAATATAAGTAGTAAATCAGTTTAAGTACTAGAAACTATATATTCAATTTATTTATTTTATTAGCAAAAAGCGAAAAACAAATCGTTTGCTGTCAGTTTTGTAATAAATTAATGTGCCTTTATTTACGACACGCTCTAACCCAGGGGTACTCAACCTTTTCTTCTGCTGGGCCGCATACATATGTTAGTTATTTCACGCGGGCCGCAACGTGAGTATAAATGGGGGCTAGGTGGGGGAAGGCAGAAATGCTTTAAAGCCAAGATAACACTGGGAATTTAAAATTTGGAAAATTTTTTAGTTATTACTTTTTATATTTTCTTTATTTTTGTCACTAGCACTAAATTAGAAGCATCTAAGAAACACTCCTTCACAATTTCTGCATCAGTATAAGCGGCTTCATATGATTACCAATAACATAACAAACTTCATAGGATGCCTTTGTTACCGCTCAGATATTACCACTGACAAAACACTTTGTTGCAATCGCAAAGATTTTCAAGAAAGCATATTTGTCACCTCTTGAAAGAGATCTTCCAAGGAAAGTGTCATTGAATAATTCTTGTTTATTAGTATTTTTTAAAAATTTAGCACTTTCGAAACAAATCAAACAATTACAGATCCATGTTTGTTTTTCATTACAAAATAACCCACCTCCCAATCGTCTTAAAACGATATATTTTCTTCGACCCGTACGACACCGCTAGCAAAAAGCAAAATTGATATATTTGATTTCTTGACAAAGAATTTCCCACCAAATTTTTAATACAATGTTCTTGAATAAGTAAATTTCTCAGAGCAATGGGCTATGACCGGGCCACATGTTGAGTATCACTGCTCTAACCCAACGTGAGGACTACTGAGGATGAACCTTGTAATTTCTAACCATTGTCAAGTCCCGAGAACGACACCTGGTCTGGCACTCCTCTTTCTTAAGGGTACGATTTATAAAAAAAATTTTAATTTAATAATTTTCCTACTTTTTTTGGTTGCCTCCTATGTGTATGTAGGATGTTAAACATATTTTGTGGTCAAAATTTCATAAAAAGCTAACCATTTAATTTTTAAGGGAAAAACTTAAAACTTATGAAGTGATTTCAAAATGCTACTCCTCCTACAAAAATTGACGTACATATATGAAATTTGATTTACACAAGTACGTTATACTATGTATAAAAAAAGTTGGTATGGGTTTTGGGATAACGTGATTGTTATCCGTACTATACTTCTTTTTATGAATACTTATTGAAAATTCCTTAAATAAGTGTAAATTCTAACTTCAAGTATTTTTTTTAAAAAAATAAGTATTGCTTTGATTCAAAAAGGCATTTCAACTTTTATTCCATGCACTATTAGCAACAAGTGATAAAATATTCAAGTATTAGGCAAAATAAAAAAAAAAGCCTTAGCATTTTAATGAAAGACAAACTAGTTAACTGTTAGGGCATTTATTCCCTTGTATGGAAACGGTTACTTCAATCGCATAGCTACACCATCTAATAAACGCTGGTCCGATGCTAGTGTTCTTCACTTCTACCTAAATAAGAAAAGATATTCAGCAACTACTTTGTTCTAAGATCAACGGCTGAACTATATTTTTGACGACATTTATCTGATATAGAAAGTGCGCGAATTGCATAAAAAGACAGCCAGTTTCGCACTGGAAAAAAAATTGTTCATCTATTGCAGGGATTGCGAACCTTTGTAGATCAACATGCCATTTTTTCTAAAGAAACATTTATTGAGGTATACATGTGCCGAAAAATGATTTTGTCTTGTGATTATTGGGAAAATAAAAAAACTAAATACTAATAATTCAAAATTCTTTATTTACTACGAAAAACTTTATATTTTGTACTTTATAGTAGTAAGTTTTTAGTTATACGTGCAATTAAAATTAAAGAAGTAACATTAGGGTGATTTCTGTTGTTGCAGATCATAGATGAAAAATAACTTATATTAGGATTGTAAGATGTTACTTTTAGCAGAACGCATGCTGAATAGGCGTCATTTGCCAAACGGTTTCTAGGCACATTTTTAATGTTTTTTATCTGTGAAAATAATGACTCGCAGACGTAGGTAGATGAAAACTTGGTT
>BMAV01020528.1:87811-128703 GCA_019973955.1 Trichonephila inaurata madagascariensis | reverse complement strand
GCTTACTGAAACTTCTGTTCTTTTAAAAGCTATCTTATTTGCATTTCATGATCATGTTTACTTCTTGAATTTTGTGGTTGGAAAAGATTTGCCATTAATCTTGGCCGTCAAAGAACCCAGAGGTTATGTTACAAAAAAGACGCGTGAGCCCGTCGCAACATCTACAAACCATTTCTGCTCTTCAGATTGCACTTTGATAAATATTCAATCAGTACTAGTCTTGATTTGTGTGTGACAGAGATTATTTTTTGTCGGAGATTATTATTATTTTTGAAAATACGAGGTATACCCAACTCTTTTTTTCTATACTGTCTGCTTTACACGATTTTGAAATATAACACGGTATACAAATTTAATGAATTTTGTTATTTTACATAAGTATATTATTTTAACATGAATTTGAAAAAAAAGAAATGAGTATTCGAGTCCTTTGCATGAGGACGATTGATTAAGTATATGACAGTTTATGATAGTAAAGAATTCGACAATGACGAAGTCGAAAATGAACTTCAGTTATTAAGGCTATCTTCGGCTAATGTTAAAGAATAAGGGACGAATTCAGCATATTTTTTCCGATATAAAAATACTCAAACATTAATATTATATTCTGGCTACACTATCCTGTAGAGAATCACTTATTTTGTCATACTACTATTTTTTATCCGAGTTGACACATTTTTTTAAACAATGTGTTTTGCATTTTTTTCCCTATACCGTAATGCTAAATGAGTTATCCCTTCACATGTTAAAAGAAAAAACTAATGATTTATGAAATATTTTGAAATTTTAAAAGCACTATATTATAAGCAAATGCATGAGTTACAACGTCGCGCGAGGCATTTTTTTTCTGTCCGAAATGTGCTCTGCGTTAAGTTCACGCTCTCGTACATATGACGAAAGCAGCCTTAACAACTGATTTAATTCGTGAGGTACTGATATTCGCTACAAGTATGAAAAACCTTTTTTTACTTAAGATCCTGATATAGAACGTGCATTAAATTTTTAACGTTATATTTGGTTTTGTGTAGTGGGATATAAAGGATAATATGTAAGCAAATTGAGAAACCAAATAAACAGCTATTAATAGTAATCTAGCAAAAATAGGGTGATAATAATGAGCAATCATGCTAAAAATAATAGTAACTTTGAACTTAGATTTAAATTGCAACAAAATTCACGGTTATTGATTCATTAAGCGCAGATCTTACGTTTTAACTAACAAATTGAAAGCAAAAACTATAAAGTAAACTGTGTATGTCTGATTTTTTTTTCTTCCAAAAAGCAGAGTTGTTCTGAAATTTAAACAGGGAAATAGTCAATGCTTCCTCAAAAACACTCGTGATTACTTCACTTAAAATTTTATATCAAGAGTGAAATGTTGTTTTGTGTGCTAGAGCTTAAATCTTATTTTTGAAAAAAAAATAGAGAGAGACAGAAACCCTGTTATTAATACTGAAGCGAATGCAATTGCATAAAGTTTACTCGAGCGGTTGAGTATAGTAAATAGTAGCTCATATATATGCTGCAGAATTCCTATGCAAACTAGAAAAAATGTACTCAAGCGTAGAGTAAAACTAAATTAAACCGTAGTAATAGGAGTGCCGAAACTTTTTATTGTAAAATATATATAAAACAGTGCAGTAAAATTGTTATGTTTCCTCAAAAAATAGTGTAGCTAGATTTTACAGCAGAGTTTATAAAAGAACAGTTGTGATGCCGTAAATAAATGCCGTGTCGTAATAAATTCTACAATAAGCTGTTCTGGAATGTCTGAAAATAGTGTGCCCACACACATAAAAAATCAGTTATACATAACATATATACAAATAATTAAATTCATATCATAATAATAAAAAATAAAGAAGTGCAAAGGTTTGAGATTTACATTTGTTCCGGAAAAAATGAATGTTTTGAAAGTTTTATATGTAGTGTAGCATTTTACATATTTTGTCCAGAAGTTTAAGTTTAAAAAACTAATACGATATTGCAAAGTTTTTAGCAATAAATTTTCTAAAAATATAGAGGGAAAAAATAGATATTTAAGAAGTTAGCGATTCAAAAAAGTAGAGAATAGCATACAAAAGTTAATATAGGCCATTTAAGCGGAAAGCATTTTGAATAATTAAAATTTAGTGGCATCTCTTCGCCTTAATAACATGACACACTGGTTTTCGCATTTTTTCTAGGCACCTGAACTAATGGTGGCTCTGACAAATTTCCCGCTTTACACTATTTTATTTTGTTCTCTGGAGTTGAATTTTAAAGATATATCTTAATTAATTCCCATTCATTATCCACAGCTTTTTAATCAGTTGAATGGTTCTACCATGGAAATATTTTCACTTTAATATGCTTAAGCTAAGCTGTGTTATCTTTGACATACAGCAAGATGTAACTAAGTTACATTCTAATCATCTCTATGGATGTTGTTTGGATAAAAACAAGCATCTTAAAGAATGCTTTGAGCCCGATTCCGTAAAAGAAGAAATGAAAGATTCTGCAGCAAAAGTTGGACATCGGACATATAAAGTTGATGAAATTCGATCCTGTCCTACTCTCATTGTCATACCTTTCACTTATGTATGTTGCCTTCTAAAACCTTTATTCCACCAATACTGTAACCACTTCTGTCAAAACCTTTATGAAAACGTGTCTTTAAGATATAGATGAAGATCCGTAACTGGGTATATTGCATTCCAACTATAAAATCGTTCGAAGTCATTCAATTGGCTACAAGAAAATCTAAAATTGTTTTTTTTTTTTTTTTTTTTTGCACAATGCGGTTTGGGCATTATAAACACACACTTTAATTGAAGTAAAAACTCATCGATCTTGAAAATTTAATCATTGAATTGATAAGAAACAATTCGTAATAAAAATTCCAAGCGAATAAATGAGCAATAGATGGATTTTATAATGCTAGAGTCTGATTAAGCAGTGAGGTGTAAAACAATTAAATTGTAAACGAATATTTTTAAATAATTCAAAATAAAGGTAAAGATTATTTGATAATTTTAGGTATATTTAAAATGTATACTTGATTAAAATCTTATTTTAAAATTGCAGTATTGTAAAGGTGTTGAAAACAATGATCCTCATGAAGAAAAACATTAAAATAAAGTAAAATATAAATTATATAAAACATAGTATTCAAAAAATTAATCATCGCTTTTGGTTTCTGATAGGTGTTAAATAATATATGAAGTCATTTTTGGCATACTTATTCCTGTATGGATTCATCTACATCGTACAGTATCACGCCAATCTTATCTGATGTTTCTAGTATTGGTGCAATTTCTTTGGGTTTTTATAGATTTCCCATTTTTAATATGATTTTTGGGTTTTTTTCTTATTGTTTATGTTGATTATGAAGATGTGGAATCAGCAGATGTTAAAGAAGATGTACTCTTCATAGGATTGGAAGATAACTTTAAAGGCATTGCAATGACGAACGCTCTATTTTTATACTACGTATGTTTTGCGTTGTAATACATACCGTCAAAGATTTATAGTAGCCTGAGCAAACGAAAAGGACTACTAGGGTTTTCAACATAGAAAATAATCCCCTCAAGAAAGAAACAGATCAATTTTGTGTTATAGTAAATACTGTTAAATATTTATAGCAGCCTGAATGGAAAAAAAGGATCACTAAGGTATGACAGTAATGTAGGTAATAATCCCCTCAAGAAAGAAACAGATCATTGGGTCCTGATTTTCATGCTTATCTAAAGAAGGCGAATCCTCTGAAGGGCCTAAATTTCGAAATAATTGGATATTTTTGGAAGTTACACAGGTTTTTCTTCTATTTGCAAAATAATAAACATGCAAACACTTATATACAGGACAAATATAAATTTCTTGCAAGAAATTTCTCCTGTATACTCAGTAAGCCTTTTTCTTAACTTTGTATTTTACATACTGTTAAATAAATTTTATTTTTAGGACATATTCTACATAGTATTTAGAATTTATTCAGTTTTAACGACAATATAAATAATACAAACCAAAACAGACTGGACACTAGAGGAGTATTTCATTTGTATTTATTTATTATAGAACTTTTCTGTACATGAGGAATGAATTGTTTCGAAACAAAATCTTCATCCTCTATGAAACATTATCATAAAATATCAAATGTCACAAGGTTCTTCTCGTTAAAATCATATATATTAACTTTTTATCAACACTATATTTATTTTTGTACCGAAAAATTCTATCTAGAAAACCGAAGATTCGATGCAGCCAGACTGACTACATTCGATTTCCTTCTTTTTTTATACAACTTTTTACTGAGATATGATCAAGCAGATCCAAATTTATCATGAATATCTACAGAGGAATTTTGTTTTACTTTAGTTAAGTTTACAAGTTATTGATTATGTCAACAGTTGTGTGTAAGAGGCTCCTAATTTATTTTGTTATTCAACTAAATTTTTAAAAACTTCTAAAAACAGTCTAGCAAATTATCTGTGAATGAAATGAAATCATCGAAAGAAGTCGGTATCTCAATCCCTTTGTCAGTACTAATTTAGTCTTTATGGATAAAAAATTTTAAACGTATTCTATGATAGTGTCTTTTGAATAGGAATCGAAAATGGTAGTAATAAAAGGGTAATTCTTATTCTATTGGATTCTCTAGATATGTATAATTCTCTGGATTCAATTCGGGTTGACATACTGCTAGTTTCCAAAAAGAACCTTAGTGTATTTAATGCCCTGAAAAAAAAAACATGATTTTTCTCTTACAAATTTAGTTTTATAAGTTTTGTGTTTAATTAGAATTCGTTCTAATACGGAGTAAATATATATTTTTAATTGTTAATTCTTAAAGAATAGAAAATACAGCACGTATTTGTTTATTATAAAACGAATCTAAAAGATTATTCTCAACAGCATCTTTTTCTTCAAGAACAGAATAAGAAGAAACTGAATTTCGAAATTCTGTCCCGAATGAATTGTGTCACGAATGTGCTAAATACATTTCAACACTCAAAGTTAATAGCAATTGTCTTGGTCAAGTGTTTAATTTTTGGTACTACCATTCTCTCTCTCTCTTTAGCCAATCTATTACTGTCTTATATCAGCAACAACAAAATATATGTTTAAATCATTGGAAACTTGAATGGATTGAGTTTCATGTTGTATCAAATTGAAATTAGTACAATTAGTTCTTTGATTAAATTCAGTAGAAGCATTTGCACTCACACATAATCTCGTAAATAACCTCTCTTATCAACCTTAGATTAATTTTAACATCAAAACAGCTTAATGAAGCCTCGTTTAGTAACTGCTTACACCGACGGGTCTTCAGACTTTTGTTCAATAAGGGTGGATCTGGTGTCTTTCTTAAGTACCCAGATAATACAATGTCAAAGCACAAGGTCTCTGCAGGGAAAATTGCTTCCAACTTCCCGTGTGAACTCATAGTAATTAGGACAGCCTTAGATATTTACCTTACACGGACAAATATCGCTATTTCCGACGGCATCATTGTGCTCTCGGATTGCAGATCTGCTTTTGAGGCCATCAAAAAAGGAAAAATGGACTCACACAAAAAATTTTTTCATTGGTGCATTGGGCAAATCATGTACCCTCCAGTGGATCCCAGCCCATGTTGACATCGAAGGGAACGAGATGGCCAATTCCCTTGCCAATGAAGCCAGAACACTTGAGCCTGTAACTTCATCTACTACGGTCTTTGATGCCAATGTAATCTCAAAACAAAAGCTGCGCTCTCAAACCCAAGAAAAAAATTATCATTGCCAGAATTAAATTATAGCTGAGAAATTACGACAACAATAGCTAGACTAAGGACAAAATATTTTAAGGGCATGAAGATTCTGCCCGAGGGGTCCAGATCATAAGTGGAGTGCAGGCACTGCCCAGGCACGCTACTGGATCCCAAATACCTTTTAAGCTGTTCTCTCATTGTTGGTGACCTTTTTAAAATAGACAATGACTGCAGCATAGACATTCTACACTCGGATCGTGTCATGAATGTTGCCATGGCAGTGATTCACGCCTTTGGGAATATTTTATTGTATCTTTATATTTCATTATTATCAACTTTGCACTTTGTCATACACGACAACAACAACCACTGCTAAGGAATTGTGTTAGTACATGTAACGAAGCTCACTATTCAACTCATTAAATCGATGTAGGTCAAAATATAGTACGTGTAGCTTATTTTTTTTATAGGGAAATCTAAATCTCTCAAGGGGGACCAAGTTGTTTCGATTTACTTTTCGTTTATTGCAAAGATACTTTCAAGAATAAATTATTACCAAAAACAATACTTACATAAACATTTTGAAAATAAGTGAGGTGAATTCAGTGAATTATTTACATGAAAACAGTATAAGTAAAAAGCATAATACTATATTTTATATTTAAGGAGTAAATGAAATTTTTTTTATATGAATGTAATTTAAGACAGATATATAAATGTACTAATTGAATATTTTCAAAACAGACTGATAAAAACTAAATGCAAGAAAAGTTTTTATCGTATTTTCAGGATTTTGTATTGTCTACGTAATTTTTATATATCACCCAGGTTAATTATGCATCACTTTAAGGCAATAAAAATATGAAAACGAATAGTAACAGGCCTCAGTAATTTTGTAGAATTTTTTCTTGTCCTATTTCAATGGTGGCTGGAGAAAATTTTCCAATGATTGCGTCAAGTCTCTTTGGGCTATTAATATATAATATAGATTGCCATCAAGATAGTGAACTTAATTTTGTACGATATTTGGAATGATACTGAGAGGGTGATTGCAACATAGATTTCCCCTCCCAGAATTATCTACGATTTTAAAACAATGAAACTAGAGGAGAGTCAACTGTCACAAAGATTTGCAGCGGTAACTACGTAAGCCAGTAACAGCCTCCTGACAGGTGTGATCACTTTTGTCTAATGATCATGTTACGCGGCTTCGGATCTATAAGTCGCGGGTTCTGCGCGTCGGATTTACCCTCCATATTGGTTACTTCGGCTGAAGAGAAAAACGTGCAAAACTTTCTGATCCGTCATGGTCCTCCCGTTGGTGTGGTATGGTAGTTAGGAGAGGGGGTGCCAGCTCAGGTGTCGTACACGTCACTTGACCATGGTTCAAAATTACGTGGTCCGTCGCCAAAAGCCCTCGTGTAGCTGAACAGTGCGACGTAAATAATCAATCAATCAACTGATCCGTCATGGCGCCATCTACCCGCAAGAAAAGCAACCAAAGCCATCAGACACACTTGACTCAGTGACCACAGTTATCATACACACTTGGCGCAATGACCAAAGTCGTCAAACTTACTTGACGCAACAGCAACAACATACACGCTTGCCATATCTAATATCTCGTTCATTCGTTCTCCTATCCACCGACTCCCTGGTGGAAAAGTACTGTAGCGGTATCTACATAAGCCATTAATAATCTCCGGACAGGGATAATCACTTTTGTCTATTGGTCATGTTACTCGGCTGTGGTATCAAGCGTAACAGGTTCTGTTCTTCCGATACCACCACAGACTCAGAAAGTGTCTTATTTCCAACAGAAATAGACGTCATCAAAGCTGAATGACAGAAATCAGGAACAATGCACACTGTTTACCCATTTCTTTATCCATCTTGTGACACCGTTTTCATACTTTTTTGCACTATACATTATAAAATTAAAATGTATGGACTATATTTGTTGTTAGGTGTTGTTCCTCTTTTTGTATTATATCAACCTAAATGTATGTACTTACTTAATTGGATTAAAATCTGTTTAGTATTTCTGAAGAAAAATGGCCCCAAAATAGTATTTTCTTGAATATGAACATCAATGCATGCTTGGATAATATCTGCATAGTTTTGTTAAAAAAGCTGTTTCATATTACTTATACCGTTTATCTCGGTGGTTTTACTTTACATCTTGCGAAATAAATAACAAAAAAATAAGACTATAAGACAGTGCCTTTTTTTACAACATCATGTCATATATATTATGCACAATTTCTTTATTCTAATAAGAATGGTGAGAGGTAGACATAATATCCAAAGTGTTTCGACATGGCAGGATTTATCAAACTTCGGAATCTTGTTCATGTAGGATATAGTCAACAATATCTATTCCATTTTTCTATATTACTCTGAAGAATTTCAATTACGAAATGCACTTGTGTGTGTGTGATGCACTGCATTGCATTATTTCATACCAGAGACAGTAATGCAGAAAAAGTTTTCGCAAAGATATTTAAAGGTTTCTGGTTTGTTTTATAAGAAAGAGAAAACATCACAATTTATGTTTTGTATTAGAAGTTAAACAAGAAACAATATCTGTATGTCCATTTTTATCATAGGGAAAATTTGCCAGACTGGGGAGAATTTGCATATAAATGTTACAGCAATACGTTTCAGTATACTATGTGTATTTGTAAAACAGTTAATAATTTCTTTTATAATTCCATTTGAATGAGACATTTTACATTTTTATTAAACCAGCGTTTGTCAAATTGTGGGGCGTGCCCCTTAAAGAGGCGTGATATCTCTACTAGGGGGGCTAGAGCATATTGAAAAGTCGAAAACAAAAGATCATTTAAAAAAATTATTAATTTACTGAAAGTAAGCAAACAAAACATTCTGACATAATAAAAAATAAAATGCACATTTACTCTGATATAATACACTTATAAATGTGTCAGTTCTGAACGATGTATTTCATAATTATTTTAACAATACTATGTTAAGAACAAGTGAATAATGACCCCATGGGCTTGTCATATTTAAAATAGAAACAAAAATTAGCAATTTATTTTTATAATTTGTACTGTTCATAATTAACCCTTTAACTGCTGATTAATTGTTAGGCAATTCGCTTCCCAGTGAATCTGTTTTCCGCATAGACGTGCTATGGGGTGCATATGAAGTATTGTAAAGAGGAGGGAAGGAATAAATAAGCAAAATCCTGTGAAATAAGTAAATCGTTCGCAAACTCTGTCAAAATCCTTTTAATGCATTCCAAAGCCTTCGAAATACTTATATGGATAGTAGTGCGCAGAAAAGATTGTATTTCGGAACGACGTATATATGAGTCAGGTACAATTAGCATTTTGGCTGAGGGAGACATATATATACGTACGTGACAATTTATGCTTTGGACGTATGCAAGACGTATATATACGCCAGTGACACTCAAGAGGTTATAATCGTATTGTAGCTTTAACGTCAAAGTATAGTTTTATTGAATTGAAATCATTGTTATTGTATGGAAGGAGGGTGCTATGGAAATTGTGATTGAATATTGGGCCACAAATATTGAAAGTTTGAGAAGCACTTGTGTTAAATGATACGGCTATGAATATTAACCAACATAAAATTGATTTTGAGTGATGTAGACATGTTTGTCAGACGTCACTGAGCTAAAAAGCTATTAGTAATGATGCTACATTAACCAACTTATATTTCCTTTCCTGCTTATTTCCTAAATGGATTATTCAATCAAGTACTCTAACTCGAACATCCCTATTCAAAAGTATTTGTTGCAGTGCAACGATTCTCAAACTGTGGGTTGTCCACCCCCCAGGTGGCTTGATAACCCCACGTGGGGAGGCGAGCATATCAAAAAGTTGAAAATTAATGATTTTTAAAAAATATTAATTTACTGAAATGAAGCAAAACAAAATATAGTATTCTGTCATAATAAAAAATAGAATACACATTAATAAGTATGCATTGGTATGATATATTTATAAATGCATCAGTACTGCACAATGCAATTGATAATTAATTTATCAATAATAAATCAGAACATGTTTATTAATTTTTAGTGACTGATGTGGTCTTGGCTTGACGGTTGCACAGATGTGTACGAAAATGCCAGATATGGTGGATATAAGGTAAAGAGCAACAGAGACTGGACTATTTTTTTTGGACATTTGTGCTCTTAGAAATGAATAATTGAAGGAGTAAATATTTAATTTTATTAAAAATTATTTTGCCATCTGTCCTAATTTAAAAATTAGAAAGGAAAAGTGATATACTACTATTTCTGCTACTTTTAAGTAACAAATACAGAATTTAATATTTGTCTTGATAATTTGTTCGGTTTATAATTCAGGGCGTTAGTAGCTTTTGCATCAAAGTACATTTTTATTGCATTCAATACATTGTTATTGCAATGGGGTGTGGGGGGGAAGCACAATGAAAGTTATGATTGAAAATTGGGTGACCAATACTGAAGGTTTGAGAAAAATTGTTGTACTGTATTCTCCTCTACCCGTTAACCCTTTATCTACCGACGGTATTTATAAATGTTAGACACATCAATGTAAACTCACTTTAAAATTACATAGAATAACCATTTTTACGAATACTCTCACAATACTTAGCAGAAATATTCTTTTAATTCCATTCTTCCAAGATATATGGCAGTACGGGTTCTACGATAAAAGTATTTAAGCGGAGAAGGCGAATAGTTTTATAGCAGAAATTGCGGATTAAGAAGACTGTCATTTTTGTTCCGAAAAATTAATTAATTTCAAAAGCTAAGTGTCTTACCTTTTTGTATGTTAAAGAAGACATTAAAAAACTCTATTTATTTGACTACTTATTTTAAATAAATAGTGTCTATAATTAATTTTACAGATGAATATCTTTAATTAACTAACTTGATCTAACGGATTAAATTTCTCAAGCTTGAGTATTTTCTTATGCATATTTCTTAATTTTAAATGCAGTGATTCAAAAAAAAATATTGCATGAAGAAAACTGCAGTAAATCATAATGCGATAGATAGAGGGTTAAATTTTGTCCCATGAGTTTCTCGATATCCTACATATATAATACTGGACATCCTGTTCTTAGGATCTTGTAGCATGTATGTACTTTGGAATAGCTTAATAATCTTTTAAACGTTTTAATTTGATGCTTAGGACTATCTGTATATTAATATTAAAAGAGAATTTTTTTTTTAATTTTTCATACATTTATTTCAAAATAAAACTTCCACAATAATGATTAATTCCGAATTATTTAAAGACCCAAACTTAAACAGTTGTGACTGATCTTTACGCGACCTTCACACTAATCCTCTTGGGGAATCTTTGGGATAGCATTCACGTTAATTCACAGCCACCCCTCTCAAGAAGAAACCCTGATATGAAGATTAGTTCGACTATATAAAGTCAGGGTTTTGTAATTGTAAGGGAGAAGGATCGAAGAATCTGTTGCAGAGTTACGAGGGTGAGATTTAATTGATTTACACAACTTGAATGAAAAATGGAGTATGCCACTGTACTAAATTTATATTGGGTATTTGTATTCTAAAATAGATTAGGTTAATTTAAACTGATTACTTGCACTTGTTCACATATGATTTATTGCTCCTAAGGCATCCTCTTGTGATTTAACTCGTGGTTGATTAGTGCGACTGAATAATAATAAATAATAATTATTATAAAAGTTTCTAGTCATACTTTGTTTCCTCCCACACCCTTAGGTTGGCAGGATCGTGAGGGAGCGACTTTAGGGCAAAGTCGCTCATACAGTTACCTTTCTGTTAAGTTGTATTAAGTCTGTTAAGTAGACAGTCTGTTAAGATGAATTAAAGACCCACCAGAGTTACACATGAGCACTAATAGACCTTGCGAATTTGAATTATTGTGAATTATTGTATTTTATTATTTGAAGTAAAATGTTTGGACAGTTAAAATGATACACATACTTCTAATTTTTACTGCACACCTGTTGAGGTAAAAGAAAACCATATCAATTTAAGAAGCCCAACAGCCTCTATTATTCTGACAAACGATCTTCTGAAGAATCACAAGCTGAAGTCGAGTTTCGACTCGAAACTTCCTAAAGCTGAATCTCGTGACCTTAATCATTGGGCGTCAGCTGTTGAAACAAAGACGAAATGAAATCTTCCCAGTTTTGACTGAACTTCTATATCATTAAGATTTTCTGTTAATTAAAAAGGGAAAATTGTGTCAAACACATTGCATATTTTGATTCGGTCAGATTTAACACGTATTCATTTCTTTGATAATAGCAATACATTAGCAAAAAAGTTCAGAAATAAATAGGACACTTTTTAAAGGTATAAATTAAGATTATAATAGAAAAGAAGTATAGCTGTAGTTCGTAATCATTTCTATTATAACCAAGTACTTGGAAAATTGTATATGACAGTCGAATATTATGGAATGCCATTTCTCTAAAAATAACTTTAGAAGTTTTTGATAAAGAAAATCTCTAAAATCATCATGGGTATATACTATAAACGAGGAAGGAACTGTGATTAGTCAATAATATTTATTTTTCTGTTATAAGAAGCTCTTTATTTTTTTATTAAAAAAATAGATGAATGAAAGGTAATATAGAATAGTTGTGTAATATATATACAATAGGTAGTTTAAACCATTGGAAAACTAATTAAGAATTCATAAATAGGAATTATTTTTAGCTATAAAAGCCGCATTTTTACGAATGCGGGAAAGTCATTTCTGTTTTGAATTTATTTACACACACAAACAAAATATTCTTTCATTATTTTCAGCATAATTTTCAAACATAATTTTATCACTAACATAATATTCTTTCTCTGTTTCATTACATGCAAAGTGAGCCCACAAAAAGCAGCCAATGCATTTAATACAAATTTACCCTCGCTGATCTTCGGAGAATTTTCCGTTACAGAAAATACATTCAGCGTCCATTACGAACGGTCTATCAGAATAGAACGAATCATTGCTGCTAATGCTGGAATCATCTCTAAGTCTGGAAGTTCGATTTGATTGTTTAACAAAGTGTCCTTAAAATTTGTTTTGTTCTGAAGCCTCAGTATCCTTCTTTTTATCCTTTTATTTTAGTTTATCTTCTGACACTTTTTTTATACATGGGATGTACGTTATTATAGAAAAAGTTCCATGTTTCCTTCCTGTTGTTTATGTTTTGTTTCCCTTCCAATGGATTCAACGTTTAAAAAATGTATTTTAATTTTTAAGAAGTCTCAGGACCGTTAAAAGATATCCGTGCTCTCGAAAAAAACAACATCCTTCTTCAATCCAATGTAACTTAGCAATAAAAGAAAACAATAGTTTGAAATTTTTACCTCATGATAATCACATAGGTTTACATTATTTCTCAAATTTCAGAGAATTTGAGAAAAGATTAAAAAAGTTATAAGCAAATATATAAATTAGACAATTTTTCAAAAATATGAAAATCAGTTTTTTATACCGCGCAGAATTCTGAAGTACGAAATTGATCAGAATTTACAAAATTAATTTTATTTGTTATAAAAATGTTCACTTTTGAAGTTATACTAATTTCTATGGAATTTAGAGGATAAAAAAAATATATTTTAAGTACAATTATACCGAACATTTTTAAATTTTAAGAAAAAATAATCTAAGACTCAAATAAAAAAAAATTCTATTAATTTTTTTTGATAATTGTTGTATAAGTTATGAAGAGCCTTATTTTGCGCGCAAGCTAAATGTTTTGAGAAAAATGAAGTTAAAAATAAGAAAGAAATAGCATTTTTTTGTTTAAGTTCCACTAATTATTTCTCAATAACTTTGGAAGATTTCACAGTATCAACAAAATTTTGGTATCAAATTTCTCAGAAAATTTGAGGCTTTAACACGCATATTTTTTTTTTTCAAAAAATTGAAAAACTTGCAATTTAAGACTCCTAAGAGGCCTTAAATGAGACTATATTACTAGTTAAATAGTTAATTATTGTTTAGCTATCAGTATTATAATCCAAACTCATTCTTTATTCAGTGTATTTTGTCGGGTCATATGGAATCGCAAGGGAATTATGGAATACTAGGTATTCCCCCTAAATACTCGACCCTCCATCTTGGAAAATGAACCTTTATACTGAAGGACAAACCATACTCAAGTAAAAAATAATCACAGCATAACAAAATTTAATTCTTTAAGTATACATTATGTTTAGTTTCAATGTTCAAATCAAATGTTTACTAGTAAGCAAAAATTTTCACCAAGTCGTACGACAGTTACGTACGTTAAGTCACAAAATACACTTTGTTCTGCAACGAGTTGTACGACAACACGTGGTCGAATCTCACTGCAATACATCTTGAGAGTCTTTTTTCAGCATTTCAAGGTTTAACTTCGCATTAGCATCTGCAAACAGAACCTCAAAACCTCTATATTCCATGATACCCCCGTCCCAAAAAGTCCTCATGTAGCTGAACAGTGTGATGTTAATATGTGCACTCACTCATTCTATAATACCCAACTCTCATCCAATACTACTTTTATCATTATCCAAAGGAAGCTTGCTCACACTAAATAATTTACAAATCTACTCTAAGTCCACGGAAAATTTTTCTAAGAAACTAGACAATTTATTTTTATTTTTTTTTCAATTAATCAAATTAATTTTTCAACTCTTTTAGATTGATAATGTGTGTGTGACCAATCTTTAAGTCAATCTATATTATACCAAGTTAATCCAAGGTATACTTTCTAGATGCTGTCTGTTACTCTCCACAAAATTATTGTCGATTGAGTGATCTATATGTGGAATTACAATTATATGTAACATTTCAATCTACTTTTCCATATTGCTTATGCTGAATGTAGTAAGATAAAAATGTTTACGAGAGACATTACTGAGGCAGCAGTAGTCTAGTGGTCTTGGTCAGGAGTTCGTGGCCGGCGTTTCATTAGTTCGTACCCTAACGCCCTTGAAGATCCACCATGTTGAGTGTCTGATGCACATTAAATTCCTTCCAAAGTCCCTCCCGTGTGGTAGTTTTGAGAGAAAGGTTCCAACATCAGGTGTCATGCTCGTCATTTGATCGATGTTCAAAATTATGAAGTTCGTTTTAAATAGCCATCGTGTGACTTTAAGGTATCCGAATACGTTCGGAACCGTGATTTTGCAAGTGTGTGTAAATGGATAATGTTTATGATATTTAGTGTCAGATTAGAAAGTGTACATAAAATTGTTTTAAGAATAGTATTACAATAAAAAATTATTTAAGAACAATATTTTGACAAAAAATGAACATAGAATGGCCCATTTTCAAAATATTTCCCTTTTGTGAAAAATGTTTCTATTATAATAATATTTAGCCTGTATATAGCTCACACCTCTCTACAGAGGCTCAACTAGAATGTTTGAAATATATAACTTAGAAGTGGGTTTATCTATGTTTTACGACAACAGGGGGGGGGGGGAAAAAATTTTAAAAAAAAAACGGGGATAATTTTTTCAATCGGTTGTAACTCTGAAAATAATGTGATTTTCTCAGAATTCCTAGTTGAGCCTTTGTACAGAGGTCTGAGCTATATACAGGCAAAATATTATTATAATAGAAGCAATTTTGACAAAAGTAGAACATTTTGAAAAAGGTTATTCTAAGTTAATTTTTTGCCAAAATATTACTTTTAAGAAATTCTTTTTTGTCAAAATGTCCTTAAAACAATTTTATGCATGTATTCTTATCTAAGTGACACTAAATACCAATGAAATTATCCGTTTATGCTCTTTTTTTAAAATGACAGTTCCGAACGTAGTCGGATACCTTAAGGCTGTTTTCGGTTAATGTTAAAGAATAGGACCCAAATTCGGAACATTTTTTTCAGAAAGAAAATAAATGAAACATTAATATGATATTCTGGTTTCATTATCCTTTAGAGAGCAACATTTTTTATCATACTTCCCATTTTTAACCGAGTTGATTCATTTTTTCTGGTATAAAATGTGTTTCGCACTTGTTATCCTATACCATAATGTCAAATGGGCTTTGCCTTCACGTATTAAAACAAAAAAGAAAGTATTCACAGAATATTTTGAAATTTTTAAAAACACTATATTGTTAACAAAGGTGCGAGTTATAATATTGCAAATTTCCATGGAAATTGGTTCATTTTTCTGTTTGAAAATGTGCTTCACGTTTATTT
Source organism: Trichonephila inaurata madagascariensis (assembly GCA_019973955.1). NCBI lineage: Eukaryota > Metazoa > Arthropoda > Arachnida > Araneae > Nephilidae > Trichonephila > Trichonephila inaurata. Next base: position 112,778 of record BMAV01020528.1, on the reverse strand, counting down.
AGAGCTCTTGTACTTTTACCGAAGACAGCCTTAAAGTGTTATTATGAGTGCTAATAAACACTTATATATTCAGAGGCATTACTATTATTTAGTCCAAAATACCTTAAAAAGTGCTTGTATAATGAATTCTAAGCAAATATCTATAATTTAAAAATTGTACACTGAGGAAAGTAGTTATAATATATTAAGTAACACCCCGCGTTCATTTTCTATAAAAAAACGTTTCGTTATAATGGCGTTTCGTTATAATGGTCCTATCTAGTGTTTCACAGGCGGTGGATTACAACGGATCATTGTGTATTGATAATTATAACACAGAAAAGAAATACAAATATTCTCAAATCGCCAATAAAAATTAGATTGATTCTAGATCTCACAGACATTTAATAGCCTCATCAATGTTTCTTTATGAGCTCTCTGGGGAAGTGTTGTAAAGATCCCAGCAGCGGATGTTTTTCCTTGGTGAATGGCATGAAAGAATTGTGTAGAGATTAAATTTTATGAATGCATGTTATGTGTTGTAAATTAGTTAAGACTGAGGCACGGATATTTTTGTAGGAACTTCAGATCAGATCAGATTGCTTTGTTTTTTCAATAAGAAAATAAATTCGTTCAACCATTTTAATTAGTATTAATATGTAATTTCTCTGTTTCTGATGAAGAAACGACTAACGGTCTATTTATATTTTTTATGCTGTTACAATTGTATGAGAGAGAGATATTTGAAAGTCTTTTCAAGAATTATTTAATACATTTGTGTTTCAAGTGAGTGTTAACCCTTTCACATCAAAGTTTCATATGAAATAAATATATATATTTGCTACAAAAATAAAAACATCTATACACTCTGTTCTTCCGAACAGAGTCTCAAACATTTTAAATCCCTGCTCAGGTGTCGTTATTATCCCTTTTTTATGGTTCAAAATTACCAGATCTGTCGCCAATAGCCTTCACGTTGTTCTTTATAGTGAAACGTAAATTAACACTCACTAAGAAAACCATGTTTTTTCTTAAGGTATCCGACAACGTTTGGAATCGTTATTTTTAAAAAAACGTATAAATGGATAATTTCCATGATATTTAGTGTCATTCAGATTAGAATACATGCATAAAATTGTTTTAAAGACATTCTGACCAAAAAAAGGATTTAAATAGAATATTTTGGCAAAATAACTTAGAATAATCTTTCTTCAAAATGCTCTCCATTCGTGAAAAATGCTTCTATTATAATAATATTTTGCCTGTATATAGCTCAGATCTCTCTACAGAGGCTCAACTAGAATTTTTGAAACATTCGCATTATTTTCAGAGTTACTACCAATTAAAATAATTATTGGCGTTTTTTTCTTAAAATTGCTCCCCTCTGTTGTCGTAAAATATGGATAAACCCACTTCTAAGCTATATATTTCAAAAATTCTAGTTGAGTTTCTGTAGAGAGGTCTGAGCTATATGCAGGCAAACTATAATTATAATAGAAGCATTTTTCACAAAAGGAGAACATTTTGAAAAAAGTTAATTCTAAGTTAATTTTTTGCCGAAATATTGCACTTAAATAATTGTTTTTGTCAAAATGTCCTTAAAACAATTTTATACATGTATTCTAATCCAAGTGACACTAAATGTTATGAAAATCATCCATTTATGCGCTTTTGCAAAATCACGGTTTCGAACGTAGTCGGATACCTTAACTAGAAAATACTGTTCTCTTCAACTCTTATGTATACCATTTCGGAAAATAAATATAAAAATCAATTATGGATTTTAAAAATAAAAGTAAAAGTTTCAGAATCTGTCCCTCTCTCTGAATGGGAAATTATTTAAAAGGTCGTTTAGGTACCCCCTCTCCTCTTAGCTGATGCCATTCCTGAAGAACTAAAATCGTGTGCTCTGGAAACGATAGAAAAAAGATATCCAGCGAATGAGTGGCTCCATATTTGCACTGACGGCTCATACCAGACAGAGTGAAACGGAGCCAAAGTGGGATGGTTCTGTCGGCTGTTTGATGACTCATTGGGCGTGGGAAAGAACGCCACCAACTACAAAGGCGAAGTATTGGCTATCTGTGAAGCTACAACGCAACTACTATCTGCTGGCCAAGCTCCTGCAAAAGTTGTCCTCTTCATAAACTCCCAAGCTGCAATTTTAGCTGTAAGCAGTAATACACCAACTGACTACCTTAACACAATTCAGTGCCGAACTAAAATTGCGGAGCTCATCTCATGTGGCTGAACTGCGGCCTTACAGTGAGTCCCAAGTCATGTTGGTGTCCTCGACAATGAAAGCGCCGACCAAAAAGCCAAGCAGAGAACCAAGTCCCCTCAATCGAAAGTCCCCTTGACCCTCAAAAGAGCAAAGAGCCTCATCTCCACATACATTGACAAATATACTGCCATGACCCAAAAAACGAAGAGTTTTAGAAAGCCATGGGAAACTCCGACCACTGTAGGCCCAATCCCGAAGTACCTAGAGAGCGCCGAGGCTGTTGCCCGTTTTCACCTAACTACCGGACATGACTTTTTAGTAGTGTTACCTCCACTAGCTTGGCGTGGCTGCTAATGAGGACTGTCCAATGTGCGGCCGTGTCAGAATGAATGGCAATCACCTGCTCCAATGCACTGGACTCTACGAATACCCGGCTAACTACATCGTCAGTTGGTACTGAGAGGATCGGCGTCAAATGGTCAAGAAGCCAAGAATAAATAAATAATTTTTTTGTAAAATTTTTTTTCATTTTTATACTTAATTTTTTACATTCAATATAGAACTCTTATAGGCCACGAACCCTTTTTTATAAGACTTTTTGCTTGCATTTTTATTTGCACTGCCTTCTGTCAGTGAAAATAAAAATAAGTAGATTGTTTTCGATCGAGTTAATGAATCTCTATTTTGAAAAACGCTGATTAAATTAACCCCATCATTTTTATGGAATTTTGAAGCAATCCTCGGAACACTTGTGTGTGAAACGTTTAAAAACTAATAATTAATTTATCATTATTATTAAGAACATCTACTGAAATTTTGGTTTCTTCCAGAAATTTTATCCGTATATAGTTGAGAGCTTATTTTCCTCATAGTCATAGTATATATATAACATATTTTTAAAAAAAACACACTAGTAGTAGGTATTACTTAAAAACAAATTAGCATCAAATGTAGTAAACTAACACACAATTTTCAAAAGCTTTGTGAAAGATATTTTATTGTTAAAATATATATTTTTTTCTATCAGAAGTGTAACAAATAGCACTGTTTTCCTGTCACTGGATCCAACAACAGGATTTAAAAACTGGATAATCAATGACAATAACTTTTCATTAACGATAAGGACGTCAAATATCAGAAAAAATACTTCTATTTTTAGTATTGTTTTATTATGATGGATTATCAGTTGTTAGCAGGGTGATAAAGATTTATGAAGAATTAAAGATATTTATGATTATTTTTTCTCAAGCAAAAAAAGTAAGGTTAGATATATCTATGTATATTATTCAGGGTTAAAACTAGAGTGTAAAAACGCAACTCTTTTTTTTTAATCATAATTAACCGAAGTCCTTTGTTGGTTTTACAAGATGAGTTTTAAAATTCCGCAGATTTTTTTTAAAGTTTTTAATTATCTAAACAATAAATTTTAAGTAATCAATACCAAAAGATCTAAAAAGTTGTACATAAATCTGAAATTAAAAATTTTAACACTGTAAATACAGCGTGATATTTGTTATGCAACTGCATAAAAATAATTTTCTTCTCTGAAAACTTTACAATTTAGGTAATTTTGCATACATTGAAACGCGATTTGATTTATTTTAATGATTAACAGACTATTTTATTCACGTCACTCTGCAGCCGCGGTAGCCTAGTGGTCAAGGTAACGTACTCTTGGCTGGCGTGTCACGAGTTCGAGCTGAGTACCATTGAAGACCCGCTGTGCAGAGGAGCGATGCATGTTATATATGTCGAGGTTCAAACGTCTTCTAGTTGGTGTGATGTGGAAGTTAGGCAATTGGGAGTGCCAAATCAGGTACCATCCTCGCCACTTGACCATGGCATAAAATTACGAGGTATATCGCCAAAAGTCCTCGAGTAGCTGAATAGTGCGATGTTAACACTCACTCACTCAATCCCGTCGTCCTTATAAGTGACTGTAAGGACTAGAGTTGAAGAACCTCGTAATTTCGAACCACGGAGAAGTGACGAGGATGGCACCTGAGCTGTTATCACTCTCTCCAAACGTCCTCATCCTTTCAATGTCAGGAATTTGAGCCTAGGCAGATTTTAAGTGCACCAGCCTCTGTAAGCGACCAGTCTTCAAAGGTATCAGGACTCGAGTCCAAGATTCGAGTGATAAAATCCGGATACGAATTCGGATACTATGATCACTTGGCGATTGTATTTAATAAAGTGAACCAAATCACTTCGATTAGATTTAAAATTTAATATTAATGGAGTGTTTTCATTTAATTTAGATTCTTACAATTAAGAATTTCTTAGAAATTTGGTTAAAAAGTTCTGTTTACAAAAATGTACTTGGTGGTGATTCTAATTTGTCGAATGATTAATGAAAATAATTCTAAAAGATAACGATATCCGTTTACTAATTAATAATTAGTGTGAGGAAATTTGAATTTTTTTGTTGAGGCAAAATGTCTTAAAAATGCTATTTTTTATCTAAATTTCATAAAAAAAAATGATAAAATTACATCTGTTGTTTTTTTAGTACTTATGTATTATAACCGTCATCCAATTTCGATAAATATAAAAACATGGTCAAACGACGAATCAAAGGACGTCGCCAGATGCTGTCATACGCAAAAGAAATTAATATTTTTGTATGTGCGAGAAAAAGTTTTTGACTACGGGTGCATATCGCAACATTTGACAACGCCTTTTCATTTAACGAATTGGTCGACGGCATAAACGTAAGTACCAATTTCGTTTTTAACTTTGAAATATTAAATATTTTGAAGAATATTTGCAAACTATTTCCTACAAGAAAAATACTAAAGAGCAATATACACGAGTAAAATGGGTTCCCTTATGTATTCTGCTAGAAATATAAATATCAGATGGACTTCTTTCGATTATTGAAGAAATTCTTCTAGATTTTTGAGTGTTAAAATTCTTTTTATTGGGATTTTTCAAAGCTAAAAAAATCAGCAAAAAGAGTTTTATATCAATGATTTATTGAATTCTAACATTCTAAAATGTACTGAATGTAATGAGAAAGGAAATGTTCTTTGAAAATGTATTGAAAACAGGTTATATATTTGTTTATTTATTTCGTGTTTCTACCAGCTATGAAATAGAATTGAAAAGAAATAGTTATTGTTTATTTAAGAATTTACCATAAAATCTGTATATTGTAGTTTTTGAGAGTAAACTAAACCATCTTTAAAAACAAAAAATAATTATTTAATTCACTAAACTTTTTAAAAAGTGTGTAAACCAACAAAAAATTTGTCCTAGTGTTGCATTACCCACAATGAAATAGTACTTCATCCATGAGAAGGATAATAAAGAAGCCAATTCATCGACGGCGCCAATTTGGCGACTTAAAACAGTATGAAATAATACACGAGCGATGTTTCAGAAATACTAAATAGAAATTTCCACATACTGAATTGCAAATGAAATAGTTCTTTCATAACCGTCACATATCGATTTGAAAACTACCCGCATATTATTCAATTAAGTTGTCTGAAGGGATATCTTGCGCCTATCTAAGATAATATTCATGGTTAAGTTGAACTGTGAAATGTCTCTACTGAAACGATTGGGTGTCCTTTTCACACAGGCTTCGGTTTCACTAGCAATTACAATTCATTAACGAGAGAATAGATATAGTTAGACACTAGTTTGTGCGTGTGGAATCGATGCAATTTGCGTCCAGACGCTTGTCATCCGGTGGGAAACCTTAAAAGAGAGTAATATTAATTTCATTATTGCCATATATTTATTTCTATTATTCTCAAATTTTGCAAACTATTTTCGAATTTCTGATGTTATAAACACGATTAACTTCTGTTTCCCAGCACATAAGTATTCTTTTTAACGCATCATATGGTAATAAAATATACAGAGATATACATAATAACCAGTTTTATTTTTATTTCTTAAAACTTTTTTGTTGCTCTATATGTTACGTTATGTATGGGTGTGAGTAAATGTGTGTGTGTTTTTAAGTAAATTATTTCGCATTAAAGTATCCAACTACATTCGGAACCGTGATTTTAAAAAAGCACATAAATGGATCATTTTCATGATATTTAGTGTCACTCAGGTTAGAATACATGTATAAAATTGTTTTAAAGACATTTTGACAAAAAAAGAATTATTTAAATACAATATTTTAGCAAAAAATTAACTTAGAAAAATTTTTTTTCAAAATCTTCTCCTTTTGTGAATAATGCTTCTATTGTAATAATATTCTGCCTGTATACAGCTCAGACCTCTCTACAGAGGCTCATCTAGAATTTTTAAAAAATTCACATTATTTTCGGAATTACCACCCATTTAAATAATTATTGGCGTTTTTTTTCTTAAAATTGCTCCCCTCTGTTGTCGTAAAATATGGATAAAACCCCCTTCTAAGTTATATATTTCAAAAATTCTAGTTCAGCCTCTGTAGAGAGGTCTGAGCTATATACAGGCAAAATGTTATTATAATAGAAGCATTTTTCACAAAAGGGGAACATTTTGAAAAAAGATTGTTCTAACTGGATTTTTTGCCAAAATATTGTATTTAAATAATTTTTTTTGTCAAAATGTCTTTAAAATAATTTTATACATGTATTCTAATCTAAGTGACACTAAATATCACGAAAATTATCCATTTATGCGCGTTTGCAAAATCACGGTTCCGAACGTAGTCGGATAACAGTTTCACTGTGGTTTTTATTATTGGAAACGTTTATAAGAAAGATTATATTTGAAAAAGCACAAATTTTAAAATAATACGAGTTTGTATCGTTAATAGACACTAAATGCTAAATAATAATCTTATATAATAAAAATATTTGTCCTTCTAGTATATTACTTAAGAAAGTGAAAAGATATTTTAATAGTGACTGCTTATTTATTCCTCTTTATCGTGAACACTAAAGTGGATCACGATTATAAGGAGAAAAAAAATTATTATTAAGAGACTGCCTGAGCGGAAAAGATGTTCTACAGCAATGGTGTTCAAACTGTTTAAACCAACGGCACCCCCCCCCCCTAGAACTTGAAGATGCTATCGTGGAACCCCTAGAATCAGTAAGTGTTTTTGTGGAGCCTCATTCCAAACACATACTTCGAAGAATATATCTAAAAATAATATTTAAAATAGTATTTAATAAAATAAAATAATATTTAACAACAATTGTCACTGGGAATTTCCCCAACATTTCAGAAGATGAGCAGGAGAAGCAGGGAGAGAGCAGGAACAGGTAAAGAAAGACTTTACCCCCTGCACTAAAGTCATACTACGCAGGTGACCGCTTCTAAAGCCCGCCAAGGCCGTCTGATGAGCCCTGAAACTCCTGCACTATAAAGATAGGCTAGGACTCTTAGCTGTGTACCAGTGGTGAGCAGGAGGGGTTTTCACCACGTCAAATTCATTTTAGTTCTTTGGAGGGAATGAATTTCCGAATGGCTTAAGACAGTGGAACTGGGGTTAGAGAGATCACAACTTCTACCAGCCAGCTCATCAGCTGCTTCATTCCCAGGTACACCCAAATGCGATGGTATCCACTGGAGACAATTGTTTCCTCTGACCAAGCCTAGCCAATTTGAATAAAATAGCTATACCAGTACTGTCCATAATTGTTGGCCAATCCTTCAAATATTGGATGGAGCTTCTGCTGTCTGTCAGGATCCAGATACTAGAGCAGAGGTTCCCAAAATTCTTTTGTTTCATAGACCTCTTACCATGTTCTTCGATTTTGTGTAGACCCCTACTTACCTAATAATAAATTTTTGCAAATTTATCAGCTTAAATGTTTTTTGAGGGCTAGTATAGCACTACTTATTTTAAAAGTTTTATGTTTCTAACTGTAGTTAAGTAGATTGTTTAAAACTTAAAGAACACATGTGAATTAATTAAACTAAAATTTAATTAATATATGAAATAATTGTTACATAAAATAACAAATGTTTTTATTGGGTGAGATGAATCGGTTGCTTCAATAATAAATTTTCAACATTTAGAGTTGAACCCTAAATATCCTCGTCTAGTAGTATCCATTCTTTCTTTTTTTTTCTTTCTCTATTTTGGAGATTGGCAACCGTACTGAAACTCCTCCTCTCTAGAAATAGCAATTAAAAACTTTAATAATGTGTTCCATAAATAACAGGTATATCTTTGTAATTGCTAATTAGGTAAATTGCTGACTTTCGTTTCTAAACTTTAAAATCTTCGTTAGGGCTATTAACATCAGTTCTTTTTGTAATCAGGCATTTTTTTTAATGTGGCAACGTGAATTCATTACCTATTGTGATATTATCTCAGTCAAAGCATTTTGGTTTCAAAACCTGAATAAAAGGCATTGAAATGTTGAACATGGTTAAAACGTCATTTTTCTGGCAGATTGTCTGTGACAACTTGAGAAACTATTGAAATTCGCTACGTCCAGTTTTATACTCCTTTAACTTGATTCTGGGAAGAAACACTGCAATGATGGTCCTTTTTTAATAAAATTTATGCTGTCGCCTTATAACTGCAAATTAATCTAAGTAAATAAAGCTGTAAAATAAATAAATAAATATGGCTTACATTTTATTAAATTTCCTTTTAAAAGTAAAGTCACGATCTGGTTTAGGCTATCGTAGACTCCCATTTACACCTCATGGACCCCCAAATTATTTTTTCGCTGACGTGGACCCCTGGGAGGTCCATATAAATACCTTTGGGAATCACTATACTAGAGTAAAAATTAAAAATTGTAGAGTAAAGTATTATAGATAAATACTTAAAATGAAAGTAATGTGAGAGAGAGAAATATTTACTTGGAAGTTTGGCCGATCACAGATGCGGTCGTCTGTGCAGATTTAAAAAGGAATGGAATATCTCGCAATTACATGCAATAACATATCCCATATGTGGCAGTACAAAAAAAAAGTGCATATAGTCACAGCAATTTATCTTGGTTTTTAACGTGATCCCGAGATGTAAAGTGAATGCAACCAATTATCCTTTGTTTGGAATAAAGGAACTAGTTTGATATCACGGGGCACATGCCACAAGTTGTTGTTTATGTTCGCCGAGAGGGGCGATAACATTACATTATTGTTATCTTGATATTTTTGCAGTTCTGAAATATTGCAAGTTTTCAGTACTTTTTAATTGATATTCAGTATAAATTTTAATACATATTATGTAATTATTTTATTAATAATATAATGTAAAAGTACAATTATTATATGTAATAATAATAATCGTTATATTTATAATTGCTTTTTTATTATATTTATTTATAAATATTATTACATGTTATTCATTTATAATCTTTTTTGTTTATAATTATTTTTTATTCGTTTATAATTATTATGTTATTTATTTATAACAGCGATACTCAACATGCAGCACGCGGGCCACATGCGGCCCACCGAACCTTTTTAAATGGCCCGGTCATGGCCCACTGCCCTGAGAAATTTACTTAAGATCATTGTATTCAAAAATTGGTGGGAAATTCTGTGTTGGGAAATCGGATATATCAATTTTTCTTTTTGCTGTTGGTGTCGTACAGGTACGAATAAGTATTCTTTTTCTATTTGGAACGGTTACGGTTAGTGATAATAGACAACAGTGGAGTAACGACAATTCTATGGATGGAACTAATATTCTTAACTATCTTCCATATCTTACAAACGAAAAATTTTTGAAGAAAATATATTGTTTCAAGACGATTGGGAGGTTGACTATTTTGTAGTGAAAAACAAACATGGATCAGTAATTGTTTGATTTGTCACGAAAGTGCTGTATTTAAAAAATACCAGTAAACAGGAATCCTTCCATGACACTTTTCCTCGAAGATTTCTTTCAAGAGATGATAAATAGGCTTCCTTGAATAATCTTTGCAACAGCAACACAGTGTTTTGTCAGTGGTAATATCACTGTGGTAACAAAGACATCCTATGAAGTTTGTTACATTATTCGTAATCATATGATCATATCATGTCAGGAATTCAATTCGTAATCAATCGATTCGTAATCATATCATATCAGGAATCCTTCCATGACACTTTTCCTCGAACATTTTTCAAGAGATGATAAATAGGCTTTCTTGAATAATCTTTGCAACAGCAACACAGTGTTTTGTCAGTGGTAATATTACTGTGGTAACAAAGAAATCCTATGAAGTTTTTTATATTATTCGTAATCATATGAAACCGTTTACGGATGCAGAAATTATGAAGAAGTGTTTTTTAAATGCTTCTAATTTAGTGTTAGTGACAAAAATAAAAAAATATATAAAAAATAATAGTTAAAAAAAGCAAAACAGAAGTTATAATATTTTGATCAACTTTCGACACTTTAAATTTCCAAAGCTACCTTGGTCTTCAAGCATTTTTCCCACCCCCTCCTCCATTTATCCTCATGTTGCGGCCCGCGTGAAGAAACTGACGTATGTATGCGGCCCAGCAGTAAAAAAGGTTGAGTACCCCTGATTTATAATTTTGCGTTATATGAAGTTATGTATAATTTTTATAATATTACAATACGATGATTATTCTTTTTTATAATTATTAAATTATATTATGATTATTATATGTTATATATATATTGCATAACATTATTAGTACATGTCACTTTTTATTATATTATATTGTTATTCATTAGTTATTGCTTGACCTTGGTTATTTGCATTCTCTTTATATATTCTTCTTTTAAAATATATTTCATTGTATTTCTAAGCAATTCTTTAAAATTATCTTCCTGATCATTTGATACCGCTAGGTCGTCATCTTGGATTTCATTCCAGCGAAAACAAGCACTGCTTGGCTTGATTCCTTTTTCGCACCAAGCGGCCCTTGGCGTCTAGCCCCATAATATCCAACTATCAAAAGAATACAAAGCAACTTTCCTTGTTCAGTTAATTGTTATAAACGTTGCGTATGAAGTAATTGCAACTGATATATATCTTGTACATACATTTATTAACTTAAGTCAGTGCTTCTCAAACTTTCACTACTGGCGACCCAATTTTCAATCATAATTTTTATCGCACCCCCCCCTTATAAACCGTACAAATTCACAAGAAAGTATTAAATTTTATATGTGTTACTTTTAAGTAATATATATTTTTAAGCAAATTACTTTTAAGTAATACGATAATTATCATGCTATTTTTCGTATCTATAATTTTTAAATTAGAACAGATTGCAAAATGATATTTATTTAAAGATTTATTTCTTCCATCATCCATTTCCAAAAGTTTAATTGTCATTAGAAAAATAGTCTAGTCTATGTTGCTCTCTTATCATATCCGTCACAATTAGCATTTTCGCGAACGTCTGCGTGAGTCTGGGCAAACTGACATCTGCGACAAAATCCGACATCTGCGCAAAACGTGTAATTGCAAATGTTGGTATTTTTTACCTTTGCCAACCTAGCTTATTCCCCAGGAGCTGGTATCACTTTTTAGTGCGGCGATACCAACTGCCGCAAGTAATTTTGATGACCATTTCCTCCTCAGAAGGAGGTACCTGAGCCCTGATGATACAGAATTGAACTTAAGAATTTCTTTTAAGAATTTTGGCAGCCAAGAGCCACACGGGCACGTCAAGGGATTTTTTACATGCCGAATAATCATACGACATGGCCATTCACGACCACTGTCGACTTTCTGCATCATGAAAATCCACCGACATGGGCTGGAGTCGAACCCGCAACCTTAGGTGCAGATGGCCAGTGACAAACCAACTACGCCACCCAACGGCATTTGCGGTTGATAGATTGAATATTAACGTCGCACTGTTTAGCAACACGAGGGCTTTAAGCGACGGACCACGTAATTTTGAACCATGGTCAAGTGACGTGGACGACACCTGAGCTGGCACCCCCCTCTCCTAACTACCACACCACACCAACGGGAGGAAAGACGGCATTTGCGGAATTGTAAGGAGAGTAAAACCAAGCGCACGGCAATGAATACAAAAATGTAAAATGATTTTTTTAAATGAATGCTCATATTATAAATAGATTTAAGCGAACTGTGTGTGTGTGTGTGTGTAATTGTAATCCACACAAATTAGCATTTATTATTAATGTTAAATAATGAAAAAGAATGTAAAATTCCGATAAAGAATAATTGTGCTATTTTTAAAATTTAAAACAAGAAGACTTCAAAATGTTTTAACCTGGGAGCAGACGCGCTTCGATACTAATGGTAATAGTCACGCGGGGTGACGGAGTCAACCCAAAGATTTTTTTACGATTATTTTTTTACTGTACACAATAAAAATTCCAATTCCAGTGAATAATTTAACGAAGAGAAAGTATACTTACCTACTTTCTACCTTTCTTCATTAATAATTCGAGAAAAATTCCAATAGAACCTAATTAAAATGTTTCTAAAGTACGCGACCTTAATAAAGGACACAAATCATAGAAACGTTTTTCACGAACGTTACAGGAATGATATCTGCATGCAAAACTGTCATATTTTGTTCAAATCTTTGTATCCCGTGTGAACGCTCCCGGGTTAAATGTTTAATCAATGTAAAACTATGAATGTTAAGTTCTAAAAATGAATTATATAAAACGTTTTTCACACACACACATCATGACAGGTTTCAGAATACTCATTAAATTAATGTTGGCCAAATAATCCTTCAAAGTGATTTCTATGCTTTTCGAAATGTTATATAACTCTTTTGTATAGGCGCATTATTTATAACTTCCCTAAATGAAAAATAAAAACATAAAAAAGGAACGAACTAACGATACTATTAAGTTCGAAGGTCAAACAAATGAATTTTTTATCTTCCTAGAATATTTCTCCGGGTCTGGGTTTTGTCTTTTCTCTGAGATAGTGGATTAGCAAATCCAACAAAATGTGATGTTTTTCATTTATTTATAGGATCAGATAGCTAATGAATGTATCGAAATGAAAGCTTTTATGTTTGATGAAGTAATACTAATAAATTCTATCAGTGTAAATGTGTATTTTCTATTATGTCAAAAAGTATTTTCTTACTTCATTACAGTACATTAATTTTTTTAATCTTTTATTTTCGATATGCTCGCGCCCCCTCAGGGGGGGGGCGCCCCACACTTTGAGAAACACTGACTTAAGTTATACACTTTCGTTAAAGTTAATTTACTAAGGTATCCGCGTCTACTTTCGAAACCATGATTTTGCAAAAGCGTACAAACCAATATTTATTTTAATATTTAGAGTCACTTAGATTGCAATACACGTACAAAATTGTTTAAGAATATTATTATAATATTATATAAATCTATTTAAATGCAATATTTTGGCAAAAAAATTAACTTACAATGACCTATTTTCAAAACATTCTCATTTTATGAAAACTGCTTCTGTAATAATAATAATACTTAACTTATATATAGCTAAGACTGCTCCAGAGAGCCTGAACTAGTATTTTTGAAATAGTCACGTTACTTTCAGAGTTATTACCAATTTGAAGTAATTACCGGTGTTTTTTAATTAAAATTTCTCCACTCTGATGTACTAAAATATGTATAAATCCACTTCTAAGATATATAGTTCTAAAATGCTAGTTCAGGCTCTGTACTATAAATCTGCTCTATATATAGGCAAAGTATTAAAATTAATGAAGAATATTCCATAAAAGGAGAATATTTTGAAAATAGATAATTATATGTTCATTTTTTTGCGAAATGTTGCTTATAAATGAATCTCCAATGGTCGAGTGGTAGCGTTTCGCGCTTCCAAACCACAGGTCCAGATTCTATTCCAGGGTTGGCCAAGGTAGACTAAGCCTTTCATCCTTACTGAAGTGAGTCGATAAATGAGTACCAAGCTTGCTTGGACACTTAAACACTGGGGGTCTCGCTTCATACTACCACCTAATCGGGACATCTGCTCATGCACCTCAGCGCCCAATGGTCAAGCATACTGGGATGAGCACAGTAGGCTCTGCCCGTCATGGGCTTTTGCGCCACTGAATTTAGTTTAGTTTAGTAATTTTTTAATAGAGAATAGCATTTTATAATACCCAGTAAATAGGTTTAAATAACATGCAAATTTTATTATACATTATTATAATATTAAGGATTATTTTCTATCTTAACAATTATAGAAATGTCAGTCATTTCATCAATCTTGTTTAAAATTTATCATTATTTCTAACCTCATAAAAGAATAAACTCATTATTAAAATGTTTATTATATACATTCATAAATAATTACATTAAGTAAATAAAATAAGCTCTTTTACCGAGAACCACACAAAACTTCTTTAAGTAATCACACAATTTGAAATCTTCATTTATTGCTGCATTTAATTTTTTTTTTATTTTAAAAGAAAAAGTTTTAAAACAATTTTATACGTGTGTTTTAATCTAAGTAGCACAAAATAGTAGGAAAATATCCGTTTGTACGCTTTTGAAAAATCGACACAGTACGATTCAATTGACAAAAATCGGTCAAAAAAACCAAATCTAACTTTTTTAGCCTAAATTATTCTTTATATAGTTTTCTATGACCTCACAAAGTTTTAAAGCTCTGAATTTAAAAATCGCAGAATTATGTTAGCTTTTACGTTCGTTTTGATTCACATCCCTATGACAAATCAAAACTTTAAACTTACTTATCTTAGAAATATAAAATAACTAATTTGTTTTCATTTAAAATGCTAAGGATTTTTTTCTACTGTGCCTAATGCTTTGAATATTTTCACCATTGCCAGTAGTACATGTATTAAAAGTTGGTATGCATTTTTGAATCAAAGTACTACTTATTGTTTTAAAAATAATTGAACTCAAAATGTATGCATTTTTAGGGAATTTTCAATAAGCATTCATAAAAAGAAGTATTGTACAAATACCAATCATGCTATCTCAAAATCCATACCAGTTTTTGTTATATATTGTTGGACGTACTTGTAAATCCAATTTGATGTATGTATGTAAATTATTGTAGGAGGAGTAGCATTTTAAAATCACTTCAAAAATTTTAAGTTATTTTCTTAAAAAATTAAATGGCTAGCTTTTCATGAAATTTTGAGCACAAACTCTGTTTTACATAGTATACACACATAAAAGACAACCAAAAAAATTTTGAAAATCCTTAAAGTAAAAACTTTTGCGAAAATCGTACCATGTTCCCTAAAATAGTCTTATTATACAATATTTATCAATATAATTTTCGTTTTTATTCATCCTTTTTCGAACATAAGAGTTAAGTTTTTATTTTCTGCATTGTGCATTTAAATTGTTAGTAGTCGTTTGTGGGTTCATTACCAAATGTTTAGTATTGAAAGGGATTCACGGGTGCAATGGGCTTAGAAACCACTGATTTAGACGAATGTTTCGTTATGTGTAGGGTTATATATAACATTTGTGATAGAATAAAATCTTTCTAATTGACATGATAAACTAAAAAAAAAGCTTTTTTATATCATATAAAGTCTAAATTTTCAAAAATTTTTTGCTCAATTCATAATCTCTCCAACCATTATTTTCAGAAGTAAAGATATTTCAATCAGAAAATAGGACAACTCCAAATCTTTTGTGAGTTTCACTTACTTTTTGTAGTTCTTGCATTGTTTGAAACCTTATGTAAAAAAAGGTCTTTGCGCTAGTAAAACTATAAATATCTAACTTTCGAGTTAGTGGTACAAAATTAAACGAGTCAAACGGTCTGGAGACAGCTGGGAGGTGTTAGTCGTTGAAGGAATTTTCCGTTTCTACGTTTTTGACAAGGAACTGGCTTTTACGTTTGCATGAAAAGAGTCTAATTTTAACGTAGAGTCATATATATACAGTTCGTTATGCGTACAGTAAACTTCAGGTTTTAAATCTGGTCCTTATTTCAGACTATTTAATAAATTTAGTTATCATATATTTGAACTAAATTATGAGATTGCACACTCGTATTTTCACTTATAGTGTCCTTAATTTAGTTCAATTTTTTTTCATTAGTTAAAACATTTTTTTTCACATCTTTTCGAATGATGTTCTTATTTATTGTTCTGAAGGCTGTTTCCAAAAAATATAAACAAGCCTTAGCTAAACTCGGAGCACAAGTTCACACAAAAGAACGTCTCAATTTGGATGAAAATTAACAGTATTGTAATTCTTACGAATTATGTATGGGTTTTTTTCTGCGTATTCTCTTTTAGCAACTACATTTTCTTTTTT
Organism: Trichonephila inaurata madagascariensis; assembly: GCA_019973955.1. NCBI lineage: Eukaryota > Metazoa > Arthropoda > Arachnida > Araneae > Nephilidae > Trichonephila > Trichonephila inaurata. Next base: position 96,447 of record BMAV01020528.1, on the reverse strand, counting down.
CCACAGTACTACAATTAATTTTTATTCCTATATATATAAAAAAAATCGGACACGTATTGAGTTATAACTACGCACAAACTCAATCTATTTCTTCATACCAGTGCAATCTTTTCCTTCCTAGCGTTTCTTTGCGATATCTAGGCAAATAGAAACTCTAAAGTGCTCAGTCTGTAGGGATGGTGTCCATAGTTCGAAGATTTTACAGCGAAGTTTCGTAAAATTAAAGTGTGTTACATCAGATGTGTGAACCTTCGATTTTCCTGGAAAAAAAAGATAACACAGTGGATGATAATATGCTACCTGTTCCAATTACTTGATGCTTTTGATTCGATATGCAATTCTATCCCTTTTCAAAATTTAACAGTATTACCTCGATTTTTTTTTAAAATGGTGTGTCGTCCGTTTATACAATCGACGTACAAAATATTTGGGCAATTCCAAAAGCAGTAAGGAGAACTTTTCTAGCGAATAAACGAGAGTTTACTTAAAATTAGACCGTTTCACTTTTTGTACGTCATTCTACACTGGGCCGCTTTGTTTCAGGGATGTAAGGATGCATCAAACTTCTGTCATAAGTTATGGCCACGGTAGACTAGTGGTCAAGGTATCGGGTCGTGGCTGGCTTGTCACGAGTTCAAGCCCAGTACCACTAAATACCCGCCGTGTTGGGGAGCGATGCGCGTGAAATCTGTCAAGAGTTCAAACGTCCTCCCGTTGGTGTGGTGTGGTAGTTAGAAGAGGAGGTGCCAGCTCAGAAGTCGTCATCGTCAGTTGACCATGGTTCAAAAATACGAGGTCCGTCTCTAAAAGCCCTTGTGTGCAATGTGTGCATTGTTGTGTAAGAACAATGCAACATTAATATTCACTCACTCCGTCATAAGTTAAGGTATCCGACTACGTTCGGAACCGTGATTTTGCAAAAGCACATAACTGGATAGTTTTCATGATATTTATTGTCACTCAGATTAGAATACATGCATAAAATTTTTTTAAGGACATTTTGCAAAAAAAATTATTTAAATACAATATTTTGGCAAAAAATTAACATAGAATAATCTTTTTTCAAAATGATCTCCTTTTGTGAAAAATGCTTCTATTATAATTATATTTTGCCTGTATATAGCTCAGACCTCTCTACAGAGGCTCAACTAGAATTTTTGAAAAATTCACATCAATTTCAGAGTTACCACATATTGAAATAATTATCGGCGTTTTTATCATAAAATTGCTCTCCTCTGTTGTCATAAAATATGGATAAACCCACTTCTAAGTTATATATTTCAAAAATTCTAGTTAAGCCTCTGTAAACAGGTCTGAGCTATATACAGGGCAAAATATTATTATAATAGAAGCATTTTTCACAAAAGGAGAACATTTGGAAAAAAGATTATTCAAAGTTAATTTTTTGCTAAAATATTGTATTAAATAATTTTTTTTGGCAAAATGTCTTTAAAACAATTTTATACTTGTATTCTAATCTAAGTGACACTAAATATCATGAATATCCATTTATGCGCTTTTGCAAAATCACGGTTCCGAACGTAGTCGGATACCTTAAGGTAACTGACTGCTGTCGGAACGAAGCTTGGTTTTTTTCAGAAGCATTTTATAAAGGATTTTTTATATTTAGTAGCACTTGAATATGAATATAAACATAAAACAGTTTTAAGAATATTATTACATTGAAAAATTTTTAAATGCACTTTATGGCATACAACGAAGAAAAGATTACATTTTGAAACATTTTCCTTTTATGGAAACTTTTTATAATATTATTTTGCCTATACATAGTTAAACATTCTTTACAAATAGATAAATCGCAGCAAGAATGCAGTTTTGACGTTTGCAACTTTTCCCCATGAATTTATTTACCAGAATTCAAATTTACTTTGCTTAAGTGTAATGAAAATATGGGATATGCAGTGCAATATCTGTCGACAAACTAGGGAATCTCTTCCAATTCAAGTACCAAACCGATTTTTTTATGTGTTTTAAAAGAAATCAAGGAAAATTTTGAAGTAGACTACCATACATTCTGATTCTTGGGAAAGTTATTGCAATAACAAACTAGAAGGGAAGGCTTTCAAATATTTCAGACTCAATCATAAATACTATTTTGTTAGGCCAAGAAATGATGCTGACACAGAATGGAGTTGAGGGAAAGCATACAGTGATAAACACAGGACTTATCTTAATTCCGTTGTCTCTAAAATAAAATGAAAAATCGGATGTTGGTGAAATTTGCCTCCTACTAGAAGTAAGATACCCAGCTGCATTACTAAAATAAACAAAATGCGGTGAATGAGTGTCATAAGAATTAACGTAGCACTATTAAGTTGCGCAAGGGTTATTGGCAACAAAGCTCGCCATATTAAACTATGGTCATGTGACGACAAGACACTTAAGTTGGCACCCCTATCTTCTAACTTCCACATCACACCAACGGAAGACGTATGAACCTCGAGAGATTTAAGGTATCCAACTACGTTCGCAGCCGTGATTTTAAAATAGCACATACATGGATAATTTTCATGATATTTAGTGCCACTTAGATTAGAATACATGGATAAAATTGCTTTAAGGACATTATGACAAAAAATTATTTAAGAACAATATATTTTGGCAAAAAATTAACTTAGAATAACATTTTTTCAAAACGTTCTCCTTTTATAAAAAAATGCTTCTATAATAATAATAACATTTAACTTATATAAAGTACAGACTTCTCCAGAGAGTCTGAACTAGGTTTTTTGAAAAATTCACATTAGTTTCAGAGTTACCACTAATTGAAATATTTATCGGCGTTTTTTTCTTAAAATTTCTCTTCTCTGTTGTAATAAAATGTGGATAAATCCACTTCCAAGTTATATATTTCAAAAATTCTAGTTCAGCCTCTGTACAGAGGTCTGAGCTATATACAGGCAAAATATTATTATTATAGAAGCATTTTTCATCAAAAGGAGAATGTTTTGAAAATGGGTCATTCCATGTTCATTTTTGATCAAAATATTGTAAAATAGTTTTTTATTGTAATAATTTTCTTAAAACAATTTTATATACGTTTTCTAACCTGTGACACTAAATATCATAAATATTATCTTTTTTTACGCTTTTGCAAAATCACGGTTCCGAACGTAGTCGGATACCTTAAGTTGCACTGGCCGCTTCTACACGACGAGTCTTCAGCGGCTTAAATCTCTAACTTATGACCCCAGGCTACCGTGGCGACTTCAAAAAACAGAAACACATACGCTATTTCTTCAATCATATAGATGTAACTAAAGTAAAATATATATATTTCAGCTGCCTAAAGGAGATGGTAGTCAGTGACGCTGACTTCTTTTCCAAAAGTACCATGTCGAATACTAGGGAAGGCATGGATGTTTTTAAATGTGTAGTATCTGTACGGCATTAGAGAACTCTGAAAGTAATCCCTCTTGAGAGGCTGGTGATAGGGCAAAAGGGGTGGGAGATCTCCGGTCCACCCCACGGGGTATCCTCCTTAAAAGTTGGGGTAGAATGGGATTTAAACTTACTGCCACCTGTATGGTGCTCAAAACTGCGACCAAAATGACAGATGTATTCTAGACCAATCGCCGCGATGAATTTAGGGGACATCGATCTGAGACTGTTCATCGGGTGGCATAAGAAACAACAAATATTTCCTTTTTGGAGAAGATTTGATTTCTTAAAAATTATTAGCTGTTTTAGTTACTTTTAATGCACAAAATCACGATTGTTAGTGATAAAATCTCAATTTTATGTCAAAGAAATTAAAATTTAAAAAGTAAACGATAAGAAAATAATATAATACAGTTGAACCTGTTTGTGTGCGGTAGATAGGGACAGCATAAGTAAAATCGCACAAAAAAATATTCAAAAATTTCAGAAATTCTTACATAAAATAAACTAATTCGTCGAAATACTACAGAAATTTTTTTCATGCGGTGGATAGGGACCGTATAAAAAAGTCACATTTATAAAATATGTCAATTATTTACGAAATTTATGTAAGCGTACTTCAATAACCAAATAAATAATTAAATATTACAAATGGAAACATTTTAAAAACATATAGTTTCTCATTGTCTAAACGGATAAGTTTTCAAATTGCACATACACAATTTATTGCTAATCACCGTAATCCAAAGCCCTGTAATGAATAAGTTCAAAATCGCTTTCGTCACTTGAGGTACAATTTCAATTGATTTATTTTTTGGCAACATAAAGTAAGAGATAAGTTTTTTTGACGAAAGTCGGGTGGTCACATTTGCTTGTTAATGTCACGATAACCAGATATACGTGATTGAAGCTCATTTTGGAATTTTATACTCCTTTCATGATTGGTATCTATTTCCAACAAATTGGAAAAGCAATTTCTTCAAAGCTGTATCCCTGCATATTTTTATCCACTCTCAAAGAATTCGGTTCTTCTTGTCCGTCTTCATAATCTATCAAATTATTGATAATGTCACTGTCATTGAAAGTTTCGTCTTCAATCAAGGGCGGGCTACTGGAGCGTTGAGAGAAAGCAACTGAATGCGCATTGTCGGGAGACTGTTTATAACAAATGAACAGAGCGTTTTGAAGTGTCTACATTTCAGTGGCGTAACGTACACTCCCACATCACGTGGGGGACTCTAGGGGCTCAAGGCCTGACTTACGTTAAATACGTACTTACCCAATTTATAAAATATTAAAGGTGAAACCTGACTTTCAGGGGGGAGGGGATTCCAACATTATCCATTACCCACTAGTAAATAGATATAAAACATTACTGTGGCGGCAAAGCCATTGAAATTCATACACCGCATAAAAAAAAAGATCGCACAAAACAAATCGCACAAAAAGGAAATCGCATAAAAAAAGACCGCACAAGAACAAGTTCTACTGTGTGTATATTTTTCTCTCTCTCTGTTTCCTGTCTCTCTCTTAACAGAACTGGATAAAGCTACGCAAATCAAAATTAAATCAAAAAATGAAATAATAAAAAGTGTATCACTTAATTTTAGAATTTTTTTTAGGAAAGACACTATGTAATTCGAAAGGGAAAAACTTTTTTGAAAGGTGAAGACTAGTCCCGATATTTATTATAATTCATACTTAATTTCGTTTTATTTTTCGTGAACATGATAAAAATATTCGTAAGGAAACAAATAATGCAAAGGAATTTTTTTTGGTAAATTATTGAAATTTGTTTTCGAATAATTTTCTGAAAACTCGATCTTGTTTATTGCTTCAGAGTTTTGTGACTATCACGATCTGTCATGAAAACATTCGATATATGCATAAATTTGTCTTGAACAATCATTAAGACTCAAATAACCAATTTCATTTTTCGATGGAAATAAGATCCAAACAACGTGTTTCCAATCAAGTTGTTTATCCTTCTTCATGTTTCGTGTAATCGGACTTATCTAAAAAAACATTGAATTATGCATTTACAGCGGAAATGTATTAAGAAAAAAAGCCATCTTAATGTGAGTTATGTTAAATGCCGAAAACGAAGTGTTGTTAGAATAATGATTATGAAGCTTCGTTATTATTTTTTATTTTCTGTGACTTAATTTGATTATTAATATATCTATTGTACATTCTTCACAATTGATAAATATAGATTAACATTAATAAAATACATATATCCTCCATTTCATTTACAAATACGGGTACCTCCATTACATTCAGATAGTCATTAGAAACTCAAATAACCCATTTCATTCCATAATTACATCCGAACACTACATACACCAGGTAAATTGTACGTACCGAAGAAAATTAAGCCAACACTTATCAAGGAAAAGTTATCGAACGTTTCAATGCGAAGTATGAACTGAAAAAAAATCGTGTCTTCATGGTATTTCTATAGCAAGCCATCTGTTGTATGGCACTTGTCACGGTGATGACTGATTTCTTCTAGCTCGGAAACTAATAAAGTACGATCAATAGCTTTGGTAGTTTTGTGTGGGTGGTCTTTGAAATCAACAAAGTTCTGTGGAATTGTTCATTCTCGCGTTGTTTTATAGTTTAAAAATGAAGCCATACCAATGAAGTCTGATGTAGGAACAAGCAGGGCAGAATGATGTATTTATTTTATATATTTGACAATTGCGTTTGCTTAAAAAGGAAATAGATTTTATTTTCAATGTGTATATTCGACGTTTCGTAAGAAAGATATGGCCATGGAAGCCGAGTAATCATGGTCATTGTCCTCGAGTCGTTTATTCAATTCCACTGAATTCGATTCCCTTGTAGAGCAGGGGTGGCCAACTCACGGCACGCGGAGTTGTACCAGTGGCTCACGAAGAACTTATTAAAAAATTGAGAACATAATTTTATTTACTACAGTTTTGCTAAAATGCGGCTGTCTGACCAACTAAAAAAACCCTCAAAAATTTAATTTAAATACCCTTAAATGAGTGACAATGGAAATTTATCTTGCAGAGAATGCACTTGCATTATTGTGTCTGCTTTCCAAAGCATTTGCGAGATTTTGGAATTTGAGGGAGTGTATTTTAAAATATCAAGAAGGAAATATTTAAACTGAACAGTGAGTGCTGGGTTTTTTATTTATTTTTTTAAGCTTTTTAATATATAAAATAATATTTTTTTATTACGATATAAGACCATACCATAATTAATTGGATTATTCTGTATCATTTTTCAGTTTTTGATTTGTAAATTTTAAATTCTAGATTATTTAGAAGTTATTTTAATTAATCTTCCCCTAATTCAACAACACGTGCTATCAACAATTATAACAACATCTTCCATTTAAAATACGAAAATTCTTTTATGTCTGTAATATTTGGTATTTTAACTTCACTTTGAACATCGTCATTACAGGAAGTTACAGTATTCTTTACAATTGTTTTACCTATTATGATAAGAATACACAAAGGAAATGTATTTGATGAATTTAAAGAGTTAATTTGATGTCTAGTTTAAATGGAACTCTATTTTTAAATATTAAAACAAAAAAAGTTCTTTATTTGCTTCCATACATATGAATATTTATTTATTTTACTTTATAAACAACACAGTTATAAACATAGAAAATTATTCATGAGTATTCAAATTCAAATCCCAATAAACAGATATCTATCTTACAAGCTGTGTAGTTTAAGATAATCCTCAAGATTCACTTTGTACTATATAATTTTGATTTAGAATTTAAGAACTACGCTGAGTATTTATAAAGACAAGATTAGACATAATTAACATTTAAAAAAAAAAAAGTTTATTTTAAGATTTTGTAACTATTTATATAAAACAGAAAATTTACATATTCCTTGTACAGAAAAATTATTATTTTATAACACATATTATGTACAAAACAGAATTTGAAGATAATGTACCTTAATCATAGTTACATCACATTTGCTTACGGTTTTAAATTTCCTAGGGTTCAATTTATCGAATTCTCATAAATAATGCGTCTAAGGATGCAGCAAAATGCCCCATGTTTTCAATTCCTACTATTAGCTCACCCTCTCTATATATTTATTAATATATTTATCTTGGTCAAATTTTCAATCGTTAATAAAATATTTTCTATTCATCCAAGCAAGTTCAAATAAGTTTTTTAAAACTTTTAGTGGATGGCACTTGACGTTAATACATGTTTTGCAAATATTAATCAATTAATTAAATTTAATTAAATTAATTACAGGTTTTTGACGCCAACTTAGATTCGTCTCTATTGTTGTAACAATGTAATTGTTAAAACGAAGACAAAAGTTGGCGGCGAAAACCTGTTTTTCAGCCAAACCAGTCAAAACTGGTGTGCATTATTACAACAAAACAGACAAATCATGCTCTTTTTACAAACTTTTATTTAACTTGCAATGTAAAATGTTCGGGTGGAATATTGCATCTCAATTTTGAAGCTGATGTCCTCAACCGATTGAGCTGAAATTTTGTATACGCATTTAGTTTGGATGACAATGCCCGTTTTGACCATTTATATTCCGATATCGCAATTAGTTAAAAAGATATTAATTAAAGTAATTTGTTCAAGTGGAATCTTGCAACTCAATTTTGAAGCTGATGTCTTCAACCGATTGAGCTGAAACTAAGTATACACATTTAGTTTGGATGGCAATGCTTGTTTTGACCATTTAGTTTCCGATATCGCAATTATTTTAAAATATATTAACTAAAAAACTTTTACCCCTGTTAGGTTTTTATTCTGCCGAGCAGCTTTTCGGATTGAGCTTAAAGAAGTCCGATTTTTCGACCTTTTTAAAAAACCATCTTATTCTTTTTATCAAACTGAGACAAAAATAATTATATCATCGGAAAGATCATTTAATTCGCCACGATATGGTATAAATTATTTTAAAAAATAATAATAGTTTCTATTTCTTACGATTTTTTCTAAAAAGAGTCCAAATCAATGCGTTTTCATGAAATGATTTCTAAATCGTTCCATATGATTTTTTTTCGTGTTAATGAATCAATATTTGTAATAAGAAAGTTTAGGCTTTTCTCTTTTAGAATCAGTCATTTAAAAAATAAAATGCTGAACACTTTTTTTTTTCAATTTTTCAAAAAAATACTCAAATTTTTAATAAAACATTTAAAAACTTTGTCATTTTTAAAGATAATCGCACGAAACATTATTTTCGTTTGCAGAA